>JBAMBS010001951.1:0-34351 GCA_037044455.1 Zygothrica quintamaculata
ATATAGATATTAATACATATATACATATTGGCTATATTTAGACCATACAAAAGTCTCTTCTTTCCGTCTTCCCACAGTTGAGGAAGTGTAGAGCCAATTTAAGTTGAAATATAAGTTGGCTAATTTGTACCCATAAAGCTTTTACATTTATAAAAAACTAAAAATAGAAATAAAGAATATAAACAAAAAAAACAAGTAAGAAATGTGTAGTCGAGTGTACCCGACTACGAGAGCCCCTTTGCCTACATATACAGCTATAAACACACATACACACAGTTCTCCATGTATTTGGCCATTGCGCGCGCCTTTTAGCCCACCGCGCTCTTTAGCGCGGTACTTAATGTTGTGTAACTTAGATCTAAACGAAATTCACAAAAATATATCAAAAATGGTCTAATTAATATGTGTGTCTGAAAGAATTTCAATCGATTGAAAATTGTGCCTTATAATCGATTTTTTCGAATTGCGGGTTCAGGCGAGGATATTCGAAAATCTAAAACAAACTCGTATACCGTACGAACATAACGAAACTAGATTCCAAATTTGGTTGCTCTAGCTCTTATTTTGTGCGCACTACTTAACCCCCCGGGCTCCATAACACCACTTTTAATGATGTATAACTTCCGAGTTTTTAGATCAATCTTACCCAGATTTACAATACAGATCAAGAATACTCTAATTATAATGTGTGCCAAAAAGAATTCATTCGGTTGAAAATTGTACTTAATAACCGTTTTTTTGGAATTGCGGGGGGGGGGTAGAAATTACAAAATATAAAACAAACTCCTATAGCGTACAAAAAAAACAAATCTAGGTTTAAAATTTAGTTCCTCTAGCTCTTGTAGTCTCTGAGAAACAGGAGTTCATACAGACGGACGGAGAGACGTACAGACGGACAGACGGACGAACGGACAGACGGACATGGCTAGATCGACTCGTCTTGTCATCCTGATCAGGAATATATATACTTTATGGGGTTTTCGATGATTATTTCTATGTGTTACATACCTTTGGATTTTGCACATTTCCATTAGCTCCGCTTTGCTCTTTTTTATGGCAAAGGGGCTAACAATAAATAAATAATCATAACAATAAAAAAAAATTAATACCTTAAATACCTTAATTCGGCACGGGGTATTATTATTTTAAAAATAGAATTCTATTTTCTACAGGTAACTTTAAAGAGAACACACCTAATTAATGGATCATTTTGGGGAAGGCAGAAGAAACCCATAAATTGTTGTTTATGTTGCTAATAAATCTTTAGCATTTAATTTAATTAAACAAGTTTTCAATTAGAGAATCAATTGCATAAATCACATAAGATAATATAAATATGTATAAATATAAATATATATATATATTATATATATAAATATAAATACTTTTGTATGTGTATAATACTACATATAAATAAGTTTTTAAAAATAAACCTTTTTAATAAATATTGATAAGTATAATAATATTTATTTAATTTGTCCTATAAATTTATTTACTATATATAATATAAATTTTTGCATTATTAAATTTCATACAACGATTTTTTTTTTTCAAATTGCAAGATTTTTCTATCCAGAAAAATTAAAGCATTTATTGAAATAAATAAAATAATATTATAATATTTAAATAAATATATATATATTTAGTATTAAGAGCTAAGTAAATTTAAAAATTTGTCTCATCAAGTTTTCTTAATTTTGCTTATCTTTCCATTCAATTTAATTCAATTAAAGAAAAAATTTTAAACTTTCTACTTTCTACTATGGAAAATTTAGGAAAAGAATTTCTCAAATTCTTGCTTCCTGTTTGCGTAGGGCCTTCCTATCCCTATTTGATGCCAAGAGAAGCTGTCTAAGGTTTATGTAGCTGGAGGTAGCTGTTTATATAGGATACCCATTTAATATCCAATTTATACCTGATTTCTACTTATTTTTAGTTAATTTATACTTTGGTTAAATCTAGCTTAGACTGATTAAAAATAATATAATTTTATTAAATTAAAATAATTATAATATATATATATGAATATATTATAAATAAAAGGTTCAGTATTATAACTTTTAAATAAAGTGCTACATTAGCTTAATAATAGTTAGAAGCAAAAGTTAAGATCTGATCTAGTGACCTGATTAATTAATAAAATCAAATGCGGAAGCTGTAAATGTAACAATAAAAAATAATTAAAAATATGTATAAAGAAAAAAAATATATATTTATATATATATATATATATATATATATATATATAAATATATATATGAAATAAATCTACTTTGTAATGCTATATAATTATACACATAATTTGTACCATTAAAGACAATAACAAAAAGCCTAAACAAAAGCCAACTAATAGTATTGCTTATACATACATATACATATATATATATATATATACATTTATATATTAATATGTATTATATATTTAACACTCGAATTCTCAGCTTCCACTTTAAACAACAAAAGGTAAAGATCGAGGAACCAGAATACATACATATTGATATTCACCTGATGCTGATGCTGATGCTGCAGCTGCTGCTGATGCTGATGTGGTGTCGATGCCACTGACAATATCATTAACAACAAAGAGAACAACAAAAACAATAACAAAAGCAACTATGACTATGACAATAATCATACAACATTTTTGCCAGCATCATTTTGCAGCGATTAATAATAATAAAAAATATATATATTTATATATATAAATATTTCTATAAACAAGGGTTAAAAAAGTATTTAAAACTAGACAATAGAAATATCATTGAGAAAACAAACTCTTTTTTGAACTCTATGCATATATTATTAATCATATAAAAACTTTTAATAATAAATAACTGTATAAATATATAGCATAATAATTTGAATATAAATAAAAACAAAAACATAAATGGAAAAGTGAAGAAAAAGTTTATTTTAATTTGCATTTATTACACTTAATGTAACTGCGTTTAAGTACAATTAATCTTTGAGCTATTTACCTTTGAAAATATTGCTGCTCTATTAATGTTGGTAACTAACTTCCGGGTCAATTGCCTTATGACTTTAGGGCCAACTCATAGTGTTTTTTCAGCTACGGTTTATAGCGTTGTTTTACCTCCGGTATACAACAAAATTATTATTATTATTATTATACCGAAACTTAATAAGTATTCATTAGTTAATTGCTTTGTTTTGCTTACAATTTGCAGTGTGACAAATAATTTTTGTATAGCTGGAATCGGTTATCAGCTCTTCACAAACACGCCACAAATATGATTAATGTTTATTTGATTTTTCATTATATATATATATATATATATATATATATATATGTGTATATAAGTATAAATAAATATATATTTTTGGCAGCAAGTCAGGCAAAGATCGAATGGGTACTGTCGAATTAGCCTTAATTGTTGACGGCATTTGCTGTCATCATTTGGTAAACGTAAAGCCAACAGAACATGAATCGATCGTTTGTCTTTAACTGGGCAAAAAAAGGGGCGTTTTTGTTGCTTCGGGGCTTACTGCCCGGACTCGTGTTTCGTATATATCTTTGGCGGCATCTTCGCGTTAAGGAAAACCGTAATCTCTGGTTCCGCATTGCTGTCAATCAATAAATCATCAATGTGTCTACCAACAACAGTTGCTTATCTTATATATTTCAATATAAATATAGAAATGTTATGTATATATTTATATATAGTATATATAATCAGGTGTTAGCACATGCCCTAGAGGATTATTCACAATTGAAATAAATTCCAGCTTATCCAATCTAATAAATCGTACTTTTATTGACTCTACTTACTGTATTTTATACCCATTTTTACTTCAAATTGAATACATCCTATTATACCTATTTTGAATATAATATACCAATCATATAGTATACTATCCTTTTACTTTTATGTGTATAAACTTTTATAAGCCTCTCTATACCTAATTTATACCAACTTTGACTCTTTTTAAATATCTAATATATGTACTTTAAACGTATCATAGAAATATTTATACCAGTTACTAGTACTATGCCTATTTAGTTAAATAGTACTATACTTATACTATATCTATACCTATACTGTACCTATACTATACCTATTCTATACTTATACAATACCTATATTATTCCTACTTTATTGCTATGATATAAAATTCGATATTTATAATGATTCAATAAGGCTTTATTTAAATCGTTTTATAACTGAAAAATATTGTTTTATATAGCTTATTTTAATAGTCCCCAGATTAGTTACGCAAGGTGCCTTTAAATGGAGCATAAACTATTTGTTTCTGACACTGGCTGTTCCGATGTCGATAACGACAACAACAGCAATAAGAACAGCAGCAACAACAATAACAACAACAGGTTGAGTTTTGTTGCGTTTTGTTTCATTTGAAGTGTTTCAGAATTTGTAATTAGCTGTGGAACCTTCAGCTGGGTTTGGGTTTTGGGTTTGAGTCTGTTATTTCCAGAACTTGTAGCAATTTGTTGTTAACTGAACAATAATTGTCAGCATAATGATAAAAGCAGTTACAATAGCAAAAACAGCGCAGCACAGCACAGACACAATTACCCATATTTCGCTTAATGTTTAATGTTTTTTTTTTCTTTAATGTTTTTTTTCTTTAAAGTTTTTTTGTTTTGTAGTTTTATTGTTATGTTTGTTTCTGTTGTGTTTGAAGAGCTTACGATATTTGTACTCGCACTGGTTATATTCAATGTCATCTCGATAAATAGAGGAAGTTGAAGTTTTAGCAAAGTTTATTTCTTATATATTTATTTTTTATAAGCAAATGCAGCCCTGGCCGCCTTATCAATGTCTGGCCTTATCACTATATTAAGCATTATTATGATCATCATCATTATAATAATTCTTATTTTTATCATAATCATAATCGTTATTCTAATTAAAACGTATCGTATGCCGTATATTGTTGCCTCGAAAATCATCGAGAATTAAATTTATCACTGCCACTTTACAATCTATTGCTGCTACTGGATTTTGTTTTTGGTATCTGTTTATGCCTTTTGATACACGTATAATTCGCATAAAACCTCAATTAATTATAGAAACATATGTTGAAATGACTTCGACTTCGACTTCGACTCTGACTCCGACTCCGATTTCGAGTTCAGTTTCAATTTCGAATTCTTATACGACTTCCATAAAAGTTGTACTTACTTTTGATTTCATTTTCGATTTTAATTTCGATTTCGGCATCATTAAAAATTAATATTTATGAATGATTATTCACAAGTTTCTCATTTCAAACGTTCTGATTATCGTGCAAATAGTTTAACAGTGAGACACAAAAATACACACACACACACAGATGTATATATACATATACATATATATATATCATATTATATACATAAGATGTATTTTCCATAACTAATGAATTGGGTTTTGTATGATATCAACCATATATGGTATGACTTTAGGCCATTTAACTAGCCAATTTGTATTGACATTTGAGGACAGCTTATATAAAAACCTTGCAAATTGGGTTATCCAAATTGAATTGATTTAAAAAAAAATAAAAATAAAATACTTTTCTGATTGGAATTCTTTAATTATGTTAACAATGCATTGCAAATTCAAACACACCAAAAATTGCCTTTTTTAACTTTATGCAAATGGAAGCATGATATACTGAATGTGCTGGACTATAGAATACCCTGTATATGGGTCAGGACATAAATTTTATTAAATATACTCATCATATATATTAATTTTTAAAATGTTTTATAAGTAAAGTTTGCTATATATAAATTTTATTATATATAGTTTTCTTACGTCAACAAATATTTTAATTTATTATAATTATATTGTTAAAAATGAAATAATAAATAATGAATACAATAATTTATTTTGCATTATAAATTTAATATATTTAAATTTATATTTCTCATATTTTTTTACTACACAAAAATCTTACACGGTGGATAATTAATTGTAGAATAGTAAATTTTGTTGAACTTTTCCTAGAGCTATACAATATTTTGCCTTGTTTTTAGCAGATATTCAAAGTGAGATCTTTAATTATGGCACATTATGATAAGTGTTTATGGAAAGGCCTAGAATATATTTAGTTATTGTCAAGTTGACAGATTTATACTTCCGGTAATGCAATATTGAACGTAATATTTTTTGTGATTGTATATGACACGTATAACAAATGACTTAGGCAACAAACTTGACGTTAAGTTCTATACATATAAAAAAGTGTGATACATTATTGTTTGACCTCTATATTTAGCTAGCTCGTAACGCAAATATAATAATATAATATATTAGCTACGCCCTAACACTATAACCTCTTCACTCTTCTCTCTGCTGTTATTCTTATGCTCTCTGCTCTGCTGCTTCTTCTACTTTTGTTACTGATCTATGCTCTAACAGCTTGCACATTGGCAGCTTTGGCACGTAAATACTTAAATCGACAACAAATTCAATTTATATATAAACTAAGAATATATGTATATGTGTGTATGTTTTGTATGTATTTATGGCCAATATACGTACGTGTTGTGTGAGACAGTAGCTTCAGCTGCTTCAGTTGCTACAGCAGCTACAATAGCTCCGTTCGATGACACGTCATCAGGTGGACGTCATCGTCAACGGAATGCAAGGCAACAAGAATTTGTCGTGCTCTCTGTGTCTCTATTTTTATTTCTCTCTCGCTCCCTCTCTCTCTCTTTTAATATCTATCTCTGTCTCTTTCTCTCTGTATATGACTGTCCCTCGTCTAGACTTTGGGCTCCCATTTGACCATTCACTGGGGCCACACAGTGCACGTACTTAGCTAAATTTAAATTAAATGAAAAATTGATGAGCTGACACAGAGGGGCGTGCAGTAAGCATTGAGTAGTCGTTAACAAAAAAAAAAAAAATAAAAAAAAAACCGAAAAAAAAATTGTTAAATATTTTTTAAAGTTTGTCGCGTTTATTTGGACATTAAACGCGTCGAGTGTCGTCCCAATGAATGACAGTTGTCGATTGTCGTTGCACGGCTACAGCGGTTCCACCAAGCAGCTTGTGCGCAATGTTTTGTAACTTTGTTTAAGTAAAAAAAAAACAACAATAAACATTCAACATAAAACTGTATATTGAAATCCCGATAAAAAAACCCTTTTTCAAGTGCATGAAACAAGCTAAGGCAAAGCATTGCAAAATTTTTATTAAAAAAAAAAACCAAATTTAAATAGAAGAAAGAAAAAAGGCAACGTTTGGTTGTTACACAGTTTAAAGTGATTTTGAAACAACATCAAGCAAACACACAGCAAACAACATACAACATCCAACAGGCAATAATTAGCTAAAACAAGGCAAGTAAAATTTGAAGTGAATATCATTGAAGAGCCTACAAAATGTTTCTTTTTTATTTTTTTCTCACAATGATTATAATAAATTATAAATATGAAATTTAATTTAATTTAATTATAAAATAAATTTAATATATACATGTATATAGTAAATATAAGCATACGCAGTATTATGCGAAATTTAATATATAAAAGAAACCTCAAAGATACAGCAACAACGCATCAACCATTGCGTTCATTGACCAAGAACCAACAACAACAATAAACACTATTACTATTAATTTTACTACTATTAATACTAATACTACTACTAATACAACTTATACTACGTCAAGTTTGACAATAAAACACATTTTATTAAAACAAGTATCAAAAAACATTTTCTATCTCAAGTCCAAACGAATTCAAATTGCCCTTTTCATAGCTGCAAATCTTATTTTCTAATACACTTTGCCCAGAATCGAACTTCACACCACTCGATGAGTTCACCAAGTTACTTACTTTTGACCACTTAAGCAAACTATCTAAAGAGTTGGCTAAAATGTGAAAATAATTGTATTTTCTACTGCAAGCAATTACTAATTTTTTTTTAATTTTTACCAAAATGTTTCAGTAGCTAACGGAAGCCTTTTTATTAGTGTATTTATTTTAAGAAAAAAGAATTTAATATTTTGTTTTTATGACTTTTGTTTTTGTTGTTGTATTTGTTGCCTTTATATATTTATTAATTTTTTTTATATATATATATATATTTTGTTGTTATTTCGGTTCTTTGTTTATTTGCTGGCGCCAGCTGCGTTTTCATTGTCTGTTTTATTTCAGACGATTTTTATTTGGGAGATTTTCTAAGAATTCGCACAAGAATTCACAATAAATTCATAAAAAAAAAACAATCAAAATATTATAAAAAAAAAACAATAACAAAAAATCACAAAAAAAGGCAATAAACTTAAGAAAAAAAAACACCTCAACCATAATAACACATCAAATGTATTAATAAAAATTTGCATTTGACTGAATCATCAGATTTGGTGACTTATCGGCATATTTTCCGATGGAATTTGTGTGGAACTTAAGACAATTTGGATTTCATTTACCGTGGTTTCTGTGATTTAAAGTGCTTTGTATTGATCTTGTGGAACTTTATGATGTTTTTATAAATGCCAGATTTGATTCAATGATTCGTTAGTTTATAAAATAACATTTATTATTATCCTAGTGGATATTTTTAAACATTTTAAAATTGCCAGTTGGACTTTAGTTGACTTTAGTAATTATTTTACAAACTCATTTTCAGTTGATCTATAGAGAAATAGTGTACATATGGTATAAAAAGTTGAAAAATTGGGATTGGATTCAGTGAATGTCAAAGCCTTTTGTTACCCTTCTTAATATTTTATTTGCTGCTTGAGAATAAAAGATTAAAATTTTGCGGATTCTAATGATCTTTGAAGTTAATTTTACTTGGGTTTTAAAATAAGAAGTGATTTCTATTATTAGTTGTTCTTTGGATCTTAACAGATTAATAATAATTCTTCTGTTATATTATAAATTAAATGTGCTGAACTCGTTTAGCAATTGATTTGTTAGAGCATGACATATTTTGAGCTTCTTAACAGATATTTGTGACTGTTGAAAGTTTTGTTTTTGTTCGATGAGTGGATGTTAAGAAATTTATATACTCTTTCCAACGGTATCAGTAGATCTTTAGAATTGTGAACTCAATTTGTCATTTGTTACTTTGGAGATTTAAAAAGCTTTTTAGCTATCTTTTCAGTTGGTTTTTGTGATCTAAAGTAATTTGTCTCCTTCAACCAGTTGAACCAATTAGTTAGTTTTTATTGTAAGATTTATCAACATTTAATCAGTTGATTTAGTATATAGCCCCTAACCAGATGGTTAAGTACATTTTATTGGCCCTGTTGAATTGGTTCTTAAAGATTTCTGCATACCAAATTGAAACGCGAATCGAAGTGAAGGCCGTGCAAAAGGAAAAGCGTAACTTGAATTCTTTTTAATTTATGCATTGATTGATATGTAATTTGTGTGCTCTTTTCAATAGAAAGAACAAGGGGAGAGATGTGGTAGGAAGGTGAGGTGTGTGCCAGCTGTTCCACTGGCTTAACATTGGGTCACAGTTGCAATCACATTTAGCAAGCTCAACTCAATAAACATAAATCTCATTCTCAGCTCATTCCAAATGCACACAGCTGTGCCCTAGACCAGCCAGACTTCAACCCAACGTTTCTCCCCACTCAACTTCTTTCTTCCAAGTTAACTGCTTTGCCATACTTACCCCTACCTCCTGCCCTCCTTCGCACACTTATCAGCTGCTGCAACTGCTGCAATTTAAGACCAATTAGCACAAAAAGGGTAACTGATGAATATCATTCAAATTGCTGCTTACTGCAAATGGGCGTTGTGCGCTAGACATAAGAGAAGAGGGTGGCTAAAGAGGGAGGTGCTTTGCTACAACAACAGCCTAATGAATACAACTTTGCGCCGTCATCCTCAACCGTTGATATATGTATCTATATATATATATATACATATATATATATATATATGTATACATTTACTCGACATATATTTGCCTCGAATCGTGTTTGCCTGCAATCGTGTCTAATTTGCCGCATTGTTGTTGTTGTTGTTTTTGTCGCAGTTGCTGTTGTGTTGGTAGCACATCTGTTTGCTGATGCACTATATCGATGAATCCAACAACTGTCAGTTAGTAACATTGCACATTTGCATTCATAACTCTTAACAGATGCAAAAAGCAGCAGCAAAAATAAAAATAAAATTATAAAAAAAAACTGAAACGAAATCCAACAAAAAACATATAACAAAATTAAAAAAAAAAAAATTAAACGAAACTAATAAATAAATAAGAAAAATTCTTGCATTTAACAAATGGCACAAATTTGAATTTCGAATTAGTTACGAATACACTACGTACACTCTCCTACAAAATTTGTACAAACAATTTAAATAATTATGTAAGGAAATACGCATAAAAAAAATATTTAAAAATTTATTAATAATAAAAAGATTTCTTAAAATTTAAATAGTAATAAAGAAAAATCAGCAATTGAAATGAAAAAAAAGAAATTTAAGTTTAAATTAAATTCACAAATTTTTAAATAATAAAATAATATAAATATAAAAAATATAAATAAACAAATTAATAAAAAATAATTATTTAAGAAAAAAAAGTAAAAATCATACAAACAATTAAATAAAAAATTAACAAAAGTTCGAAAAATTTATAATGATAACAAAATATACAAACAAATTAAAATTAACTAAAATAAAATCTGAATATAACAATTTTATTAAATATAAATCAAAATCTAGATTAATAAAAAATAAAAATATATAATGCAGATAATATATTAATATAAAAATTATAAAATGGTATTAAACATATTAACAAAAAATAATAATAAATAAATTAAAATAAGTTAAAACACTTAAATTATTAAATAATATAATTTCAAAAGAACTTCTTCTTTAAATTGAAATCAAAATTTAAATTAATAAAAAATAAAAATATATTATATTGTATATATATATTAATGTATACAAATAATATATAAATAATATATTAATATATATAAATAATATATACAAATAAATTTAAAAAAAATAAATAAATAAATTAAACATAATAATAATAAAATACTATTAAACATATAAAAAAAAAAATAAGCAAATTAAAATGAGTAAAAAGAACAGTTTAATTATTAATTAATATAATATCAAAAAAACTTCTATAGGGTACGAAATCGCTAAATGCTAATTAGTAATAATATTTATAAAATATGTGTTTTGTTACAGAGTGTAAATTAGCAGCTGCAATTGTAGTCTACACCTGTTTCAATGTTAAAGTTTCTCTAGTGAACACAAAAAACTTAAACTGTGACAACAATTAAAACACATTTTAAATATTCAATTCTTTTTTTTTTAGATTTCTCTGTAAAATTAATTGGGGGGGGGGACTAGTAGCAAAAAGCTGGGAACAGCTGAGCACAGCTGGTTGTTGACCGTTGATAATTGGCGTTAATTAACATAAAACGTTTAAATAAATATATATTTATATATATGCAATTAATAACATATATATCATATAAATATTAGATATGGCAACTATTAGCCCTTTTGCCAATTTGGTGTCTAATTACAGTGCAATTTGTGTAGGGAACAGTTGATTGCCTGGCAACTAGTATATGATAGCTATAATGACTACACCAACAACCACCCCCACCCCCATCCCCTTTGAAGCCCATTCAAGCCCATGTAATCCCTTCTCAATATAGCAAATGGTTATAACAATTAGAAACTTGAAACTGTCTAAGTTTTATTTATAAAGTTGATTTGGTTGCTTTGGCTATAACATCATATTGAATGTGGCATAACAAGTGCTTGTTTATGGTATAAACTGATTTATAGTATATATAAGCCAAAATCAACGTGGGAATTGAAAAATATAAAATATATATATATGTATAAAAAAGCACTTAATGCAAATATTAATGTGTTTTATATGATGACAGCTAAAACGATACGTTGCACAATTGAAATCTAATTGAAATGAGGAAGCGGAATTCTATGGAAGTGGAAATTGGATTACATTAATTGCCATTAACTAACTGACGTCTGTTACTCTTCTCTTTATAATTATTATTAATTTTGTTTTTGTTATGTAATTAATCAAAAGGTTGTGCCCAACACAATAGAAGACAAGGACGTAGACATAACGAGGGCAAATTGTATTTAACTATTTAGTTTATTCTTCCGACTCATCCAGTTCCGCATTAAGTGCGTGTCCAGTCGACTGAGACACACAAACAAACAAACAAACCACCTACTACCAACTTTAACTACCATTCTACAAACCACTTGCGAAGGTCGCCAAGTGCTAAATATTAAGTATACGTATGAAGAATGCCATTAAATGAGCTCATTTTTTTTTCTTCTTTATTTTTTCTTAATGCTTCATAAAAATTGAGCATTAGCTTTGGTTAAGTGGCTCTCCAACAAAAAGCAGGAACCAAAAAAAAAAAAAAATTGAAAGTTAATAACAAATGCTGAAAAACATTTCTACTTCAAAATGCTGCAAATTGTAACATGGGCAAAACATACAAAAAAAAAAAAAAAACAAAAGCAAAAATAAATAAATAATGACAATAAATAGATAATAAAAAATATCAAAACAAAATAAATATAAAAGAAAAACAAAAACAATAACAAAAAAATAATCAAAAATATTCGTAACAAATAAATAAACGCTTGAAGCATTGATGAAGTATCATAAATAATTAGCAATAATTTAAAATATGATGGCAAAGGCGGGCAGTTTGTAGACAAGGGGTAGAAAAGCTTAGGGAATACCATCTAAGGGAAAAATTTAAAATATTTTAATATTATTTTTTTCATAATTAACTAAACCTTGCTGTAAAAAAGTATTCAACGGAGAGAGTTATCTAGAGCACTTTTTTACAGTACTCTGAAATAGTATCACTTGGGGCTTTAAGATAGAAAATGTACGACAGCTCTTAGTGGAACTTAAAGTACAATCCCTAGAGAACTCCGAGAAAAGATTTCCGAACAAAACCATGGAGTAACCATATTAATAGTAGAGACCATTAGCACTAGGTGGCTTTTGCAGGGGGGGAACTGCTAATATCAATGTCGCATCGCTTATCGGTTATTGAACGCGCGAAATTTAACGCTAATTGTAAATCGATTGGCAACGCTTAAAAAATAATAAATAACAAAATATAAAATATAATTTTTTATGCTCGTATAAACATATTTATAGCCATGTTTATATAACAAATTGTTATTAAGCATTTCAATATAATTATTAATTTTTTTTTTTTTTTTTTTGTATTATTATTATTTAAGGAATACGGAATTAAAGTTGATGAATTTTATGCTTTATTTTTATATACATCATTTACATTTTTGTTTTTTCTTTTTTGGTTGCTTCAAGCAAAACACCTACTGGTCATAGTAATTACGCTACAATCTTATACATCTATATATATATATATATATATATATATATATATATATATGTATAGCTGATATATAAATGAGAAGCATGCAAATTATTTACATTGATATGCATAAAAATTGTTGACTTAAAACCTTCAACTGTGGTTAGCATTTACGTTGAATTTGCTATTATTTTTTTATTTTTTATAATATATTTTTTTATATTTTGTGTTTTTTATTTACCTTTTAAATTACCTACCCTTCAAATAGCTAAATGGCTAAAGGTTTTTTTTGGTCAAGTTTCATATAAGAATATGGTTTTTATTAAAGACAAGGGGAAATGAACTAATTGAAGGCTTGATGAAATTATACAAAACATTTGCAAATTTAAAAAGAAAACTTTGTCCTACGTTTGACTTAAATTTAAATTGTGTTAAGTAAAATTGTGCTTTGTAGAAATGAATTTCTATATTCTGCATTGCGTGTATAACAGTATAAAAATTTGCATTAAAAAACTGAACCGAATTGAAATAAACAATTAAAAAAAACCTTTTGAGTTGAGTGAAACTTGTCAATTCATGTCAAGGTTAATATAACAGTTATTACTTTCGCTTTCGAATGTAGGTGCAGTGCACCATATAACAGTAAAACAATATAATACTCTACTTTATAGCACTCGCTTTGGCTTATTTCTTGGCGGATAATCATTATTATATATTGGACAACTTTTTTTTGTTGAGTCAATCAAAAGACTTAGGCAACGAACTTGAACGGTTTTGCTGTTTATCTATGCAAATGTCAGCCTAGGCGAAAAGAGCCAGGGTGAGGCATATCGAGGCGCGACACCGTTAGCCAGAATAACTGTAATTAAAGTCAGCTTTAACGGATGGGGCAAAGTATAAAGCAAATACAGCTGGTTAATGGTAACCACTTTAAACACACAAAGCTGTCAGCAAGGCCGTTAGCAGTGGCATTTATATGTGAGAAACGGTTCAGAGATGACAAATGACACAAAGCTCAAGGAATGGTAATCTTGTCCAGCAATAATCAAGACCCGTCCCACCCACTTGCAGCTGCGCTCTGCCAACAATGCTAAGTGACATTAACGCAGCATCAAAAAGGAAAATATTATTTTTTAATTTGCATTAATTGCAGTTAGGCTCAAGGTTCTCTCTGATGTATGTAGTTTGGGGTCTGAGGCCGATATCTACTTAGTCTGTCTGGCATTGGTCACTTCTCTAAAATTTCGTGGCCAACTGAACGATTGCTGCTCCACTTAAGCTTCGCAAATATTTTGCTTAAAAATTTTGAGTCGCTTGCAAAAATTAACAGCAATTTGCAGCTGAGCGTTAACTGAGCCACTTTGGAGGTGATCATTGGATGAGCAGATAGCTGGAGATGTGAGGAGGAAGTGCCTCTAACTGTAGGCATGCTTATAAAATGTATACTTTAAACCAAATATTTAATGTACGTTTAAAGTTAAAAACCGAAGCTTTGGGCAAATGTGCGACAAGTTTGCCCTGGACAAAGTGTTGAGTCATTGGCAAACGTATAACAACAACAATAATAAAACAATATGAGAAGAAGAAGACGATGAAAGATGACAACAACAACAACAATAAAAACAACAACAATAGAGACTGTAACAATAACAATAACAATAAAAGAAACAACAATAGCAACTGCAAGCGGCAGATGCGATGATAAACAAAATGATTTTTCGTTTAACGAATGTGGACCAAACCCAAGTGCAGTGTATAACAGCACAGGCAGAAGCAGCGGCAGTGACAGAAGCAGAGGCTGAGGTAGAATCACAGGTATCTGCAGAGGTAAAGGCAGCGGGTGTTGCATTGCAGCACAGACAGCAGCACTCAGTTGCAGAGGCTACAACAACAGCAGCTAAAGAAACATTTGCCGGTGCATTAACTGAGTCAATAACAGAGGCTGAGAATGAGGAAGAAGCAGAGGCAAACGTAGTCATATCAGTGGCAGCAGCAGACGCAGCAACAGCAGCTGCAGTAGCATCAACGTCTGGGACTTCCCATGTTGCATTAAGCGATTGAAGCTTCTCGTTGAATATTACGAAATGCACGCGATGAGAGGCATTTGTGTCGGTTGCTTTTGTTTTTTTAATTGTTTGCTGTTGTTTTTGTTTTTTGTTTCTATTTTTTGTTTATGTTTTTTTTTTTTTGGGCAAATATGCGAAATTATAAACTAATCTGAGACTAGCAGAGCAACTGGATTTTAGTTGTCCTTAAAGCTTTCCAGCTTTAAGGCTTGCTAGCTTACAGTCGAAACCAAACTAACATATAGAAACAATGGCTTACGGCAATTTCTTAGTCATCTTGGGTAGAGCCATCGTCTAGTGAACAAAGTCAATCGTTTTACAGTTTATTATACCAATTTTGGTTGGGTTTATTTTTTATTTATGCAGCATAGGTTTCTCTGTACTTATAAACCAAACGCATTAACTAATTGTTCTTATATTTTTGGTGTTATATTTCATATTATATATTATCATATTTTGCTTATTTAGATATTCAAATTGTTAGCTTAAGTTCGTTGCCTGAGTCTCTTTTGTCTGAACACATTGTTCACGCCTCTGTGTTAGCATAGCAACAAAAGCAACAACGGCAACAATAACAACAGCTGGCAACAACTTGCAACTGGGTCGTTGACTTTATTGTATAGCCAAGACAAGAAATGTGTCAAGGTCGTTTCGCTTGTTGTCGCATCTCTTACCACAATCTCTCATACACACTCTCTCTCTCTCTCTCTCTCTCTCTCTCTCTTTCTGTATGTTTTTCTGTGTGTTTGCGTACGTGCACGTTGGCAGCGTTGAAAATTTCACAATGTCTGTAAAAAAACCGTAAGAATTGCTCATCTTCTATTTATATATATGAAAAAAAAAATATCTATATATATATATAATCTACTTAGGTGCATTTAATTTTAATTTCATCAGTCTTAAAGATGGATTATATATGAGTTTCTTTAACAACTATAAACTCACCTGCATTGTACACTTTTAAGCGCCATCTATTGTTTACATATTGTATGTCAATTTTATGAAACTTATGCAAATTTAAGCTGCGCCACCTATTAATAACATTGAAAAGGCTTTGCGACCCTTTCAGAATAATAATTTCATTTTGTTTGTTATATTGAACTTAAATAAAGTTAATTTGTGATCAAAATCTGTTTTTGAGTTAAAATATCCTGAAATTCAATAAATATAATGACAAGGCTGTAAAAATGAGGCTGTTAAAAATGCATTACACAACTTTTGGGGCGAATAAATCAAAAGGCAAAAATGATAAAAAAAAAATGGAAAAATGAAGAAAAACGGAAACCAACAAATTTGACCTTGCTGGGTGGCTGATGTTCTGCAGCTGCAGGGGCCAAAAACACCCACCCAGCTGGCTATAAACAACAACTAAAGTACAATAACTACAGCAGAATATGAAAATTTTTGCTACATTTGTTGTTGCTTTTTTTTTTGGCATTAAAACAAAGTTCAAAACTGAAGTGTGTGTCGGTTTATGTTGCTGCCGCTATATGTGTTTGTGTTGCTGTGTGTGTATGTGTGTGTGTATATATGTGGGTCTACGTGCACATATACAAATCTACAAACTATACAAGCACAGCAACAACAATCTGCGGTAATGTTTAATGCTTTTTAATACTTGAGCCGTCGGGCGGCTGGCGTCTCAGTTAGTCTCAGCACAGCCGCAACGGAGTGTGCACGCGCAGCAACAGCAACAGCAGCAACAGCCAAGATACATTCAGTCAGACAGTCAGTCAGTTAGTCAGCTATAGCTATCAGCAGTAGGCAGTAGAGCAGTCAGCAGTTAGCATTTAACTGAATAGAGCAGTTAAAAATATAAGAAAAAAAAAAAACGCATTTTACATTTTCGAAAAATCCCAACAAGTTTTTTTTTATATATATATATACTTCGGCTGGGAATGCGAAAATTTGTAGCAATTGTTGTTGTTTTTTTATATTAAAAGTTGAAGTGCATCAAAGTTAAAGCAACGGTTAAAAAAATAAAAACAAGAAAAAGTTGCAACTAAAAGACAAAGTTGTTTTTTTTTGCCTATCTAAAAAAAACAAAAAAGGAAAAAACTTTGCAACCAAAACAAGACAAAAAATTAAACGAAAAATTAAAGAAAAATTACAAAACTCTTGGCAATTTTTTTATTAAATTTAATTTTAAAAATTCATAAATAAAAATTATATTTAACTTTAAAATAAACAACAAATAAGCGTAAAGTTCGTCAAGTGACACAGATAAATGACAAGACCAGAAAGTGTTTGCCCTTCAAATAAAAAAGTACAACAAAATTTTACAACAAATTTACACACACAAAATTGACAATAAACTTTCAAAAAAAAGCAAAAAAAAACAAAATATAAACAAAAAAAAAAACAAACATATAAAAAAGGAAACACCCACAAAACCAAAAAAAAAAGCAGCTTAAAACGAAATCGAAAACGCAAGGTACAAAAGACATTTGAGTTTGTGATTACTCAAAGTGTACAATAAATAACTCGACCCAACAGATATAAGCATATATATATCTATATATATATATATATATATATATATCTAATACTATATACATAAATATATATATAAAAATCTGTCAACGATGGATGCACAACCAAAACAGGTAAATAAATGAAAGAAACAAGAAATAAAATAAAATAAAACCTATTCCAAAATATATTTGGCAAAAATTTTGTTGGATTTTCATTTGACAAGTTAACTAGGCTAAGTAACAACAACAACTACAGCAGCAACAACAATAATAGCAAATAGACAGCAGACAACAGGCAATAAAAGTGCGTGACAAGTTGTTGGACATTATTTCATAGTTGTTCCCTGCCACGCCCACTGTTCATATTGGGGAGGCCGGCGTGCAAAACTTGTTTACAATTTGTTTGTCTTTTTCTTTTTCTTTTTCATCTTTTTTTTTTTTTTTTGCTCAACTCTCGAAACATCAACAACAGTTGTTGTCGCTTTGTTATTGTTTTTTTTCTTGTTTTGTTTTGGTTTGTTGTTGTTTGTTGTTTCTTTTTTTTTTTTTTTAAACACAGGAAAAACTTAATTATGTTTGTTTTTTTTTTTTTAAATTTAATTAAACATATTTATATATATTTTTATAAATAAACATTTTAATATTTATTTTTATTTAACAATAATTAATAAATAATTCATTTAAAATCAAATTTCTTTGCGTTGCATTTCAAATTAATTTCATTGTTTAATTCTGGTTAAAGTATAATAAATATACAATAAAAACAAGCAAGAAGTCTGTAGTCGAGTGTACCCGACTACGAGAGCCCCTTTGCCTACATATACAGCTACACACATGCATACTCACACATACAAACACTTCGCGCCTTTTAACCCTCGCGCTCTATTGAGCGAAAAAATTTATGTGACCAAAAAAAAAAAATTTTTAACGGTTGAAAATTGTGTCTTATAATCGATTATTTCGAATTTCGGGGGTCAGCAGAAGACATTCTAAAAACTTAAACAAACTCTACGCTATACGAGTAAATCAAAGTAACGAATCTAAGTTTAAAATTTGGTTCCTCTACCTCTTATAGTCTCTGAGAAACAGGCGTTCATACAGACGGACGGAAATGGCTAGATCAACTCGTCTTGTCGTCCTGATCAAGAATATCTATACTTTATGGGGTCTGCGATGATTATTTCTATTAGCTCCGCTTTGCTCTTTTTTTGTGGCAAAGGGGTTAAATATATATATGTATATATATATATATATATCAATATCATATTTCTATATGTTTTGTTTTATATTATACAATTAAATTCACATTAAGCAAAAAAAAGGCAAAATTTTGGCATAAAAATTGGCAAAATAAAAAAAAAATAAAACCTACTTTGACTAGTTTTAACTTGTGCTGCATATATATTTATATATATATATATATATATATATATATATATTTATTTATTTATAAATATATACTTATAGATAGCTGATTCCTTTTAAAATATGATTCCTTAAAGATATTGATAAAGACTATCTCAAGCTTAAATCTGTAGTATCTGCCTTACGCTCAGTAGCAATGCGTTAAGCTGTGTTCTACCAGACTGAGGTGGTGTCTATAGTGCTATAGTATCTATAGTAATAGATAACAGTACTTAACAGTTATTGCTGTTAACTGTAGCAGCAGCCTTTACATCAATTCTTGACTGGAACTTCAGTTAACAATATGCAGTTATATTATTTACTTTTGCGTTCTTCTTTTTGTACAACTCTTTAAATTGATAAACTTTAATATTATTTACAGGGTGTCTATAAGTTTATATCTTCTTAAACAATATACGTTGCATTTCATTTCAGTACAAACTGCCAAAAAAAAAAAATTCACTAAGAACTCTGCTAAATGTGCACTCCCCCCAAGCATCCAATTATTTTAAATGTATCTTTTGCATCTGTTTAATATTTTTAATATATATATATTGAGTATATATATATAAAATACCTTTGGGCCATGAATTAAAGTTAAAACACTATTCAAGTAGCAGCAGGTTGCGCCCCAAAAAGTGCAAAATATAAAATTGCATTCGATTATTAAAAATTGTCGAACAAAAGGTTCAAAAAAAAAAAAAAAAAAAAATTCAAGAAAAAAAACTAAGAGAAAAAAGTGTTGAAGGCTTTGGCGTTCAATGCAAACTTTAATTGCATTCAATTTAATATTGTTGTTGTTGTTGTAATTGCTGTTAGTTTTATTGTTGTTGCTGCTATTTGATAACCTTGTGCACAATTCTCAAGCCAAAAATTATGCGGCCAAAGTAAATGTTAAACGTTGGGCAATTTTTGGTTTAAGATTTTTTTTTGTTTTTGTTTTTTTTTTTTTGTATAGATTTTTATATTTAATAGTCAACTTGATTGGTATTACATAATACCGAATTGTTCAGTTCCTCAATTTGCACTGACATTTGCCACAATTAGCAAATATACACATATATAAATATATATATATATATATATATATATATAAAATGAGTAACCAGAAAGCTCAAAGAGTTACACGTGTCTCCAAAAAAAAAAAAAAAAAAAATTGAACGCATTCCCAGACGGTTGATTCTCCCTTCACTTTGCCAATCAAAAAAAGAAAAAGAAAAAAAAAATAAAGCAGACGTTGTTGCCACTTCAGAACTGACAAAGACAGACAGAGACATACATACATACGCAGACACATCATATACACCGCCCACTGGTACATAAAAAAAAATATTTTGTTTTTCTTTTTTGGCCAAAGTGGAAATGAGGCAAAACGAAACGAGTATTTGGGGAATCAACATTGACAAATGCGGTTAAAAGATCAGAATGCGGCAGCTAACAACGAGAACGTCAACAACAACAACAACAAACAGCAACAATCCAATTTAAGCTTGAAGGAAAAAGAATAAAGTAAATTGTAAGAGATACAGAAATATATATATATATACATATATATATATATATAGATTGAAGAGTCTGTCAAGCTCCTTTTTTGTACTGCTTTAATCTGATGATCCGTAAACGTATCACACGCTTTTCACTTTCAAAATCCAATTAAAATTTATAAAAAATTTTTCATTATTTATTTATTTTTATTTTTTTTTTTTGATATTTTTGCTGCTTAGCAACAAGTTTGTGTCTTGAGTCTTTCGTTATGCTTCTGTTAAGGGAATTTTAATATGGTTATGCTTAATATGTGATTACTGTTCAAAATAGTAGTAGTGTTAGTTAACAAGAGTTACTAATTTATTATGCATTTTGTTAAGCCTTATTATTATGATATGAATTTTTGCATAATTTTGCTTAATTTCTCTTATAATATGAATCAAATCTATAAGCAACAAAGTTTTGATTTAAACAAATTTCCTTGTGATAAACAAGCTATAAATCAGTTCATTAATTTAGTTGATATTAAATGGAAAGCATATGATAATCTATCGTATCATTCAAAGATCTCAAATTTCATTAAATTTCTTGTTGATGACTTTTATAGGAATCATGAGCATCGTCAGAATTATCATCAGAATTATCATCATCTTCATATGTTGCATATTAATGAAGCGTTTTACACGTGCCAACGACATTTTCATTAATGCGCGAAATGTGTTAACAAATTAATAATAGAAATTAAAATTAGCTAATATATATATATATATATATATAGATATATTTATATATATATATAAAATGAAAATTAATTAGGATCTTATTGTTCATACGGGAAAGATTTTGCCTGCCAGCCAGCATGTCTCTGGCATCGTCCCAAACATGACTCAAATATATATAAATATATATAGATATATATAGTTGTCGGCATTTATTGATTTAACTTTGATCAAGCCAACAGGCAGCATATTATAATTTTTAACTCCTTACAGTTTAAATACCGTAAACATAACGAAGTGTGTATAAATATTTGAATTGGCAAATTCCCCGACTTTTATTTGCATTTCGGTTTGTTTTTTTATTTTTATTCTTTTATTGCCCGTAAATATTGAAGAGCTATAAAATAAACTACAATAAATAATTTAAATATGTATAATATATATATATTACAATTTAACAATTGCCTATGAAGCATCTTAAGTGCAATTATCTGTTTCTAAATTGTTGCGCATTTACCACTGTTAAAGTTAACCGTGCATAGTTTGTTTAACAGAAGTGAACTCTGTTAACTTAAATTCAAGATTGATACATATTTTTGGTTAGTATATATAAAAAGTCAGTTTAATTTTATGCAAGGACATTGAACATTACTGTTTACAGGGTATTTTCTCGTCGTATATATTTGACATAGAGCATTCTTAGTTATTTTAATATTTGCATAGTTGTGCAATATATTTATATACGTAGCTAAAGTTCAGAGCGTGCGATTCTTGGTCGCACAGCTTGATACCAGTATATTTTTTTACTGTTTGCTGTTGTTGTTGTTGGTACGCTGCGCAAGTTTTAACAGCGACGTTGACTGCGCAGCGCTTTTTAGTTGGCCCCGCACTTGAGTTGAGTTATTACACGAGTGTTTGTCGTTTGCTTGCGCGACTTCGCCTTTTGCGCTCTCTTTCTCTCTCTCTCTCGCTCTCACTTTTTGTCACTGTCACTGTCTGTTCGTTTCATACTCTTTGCCTTTTGTATTGTTTTGTCGTCGTCACACATGCGCACGCCTTCTACCTCCCCCTGTTCAACGCTTCGCTTGATGTCGCCCCCGCCACATTTGTTTGCTTTTCTGTTATGAAACGAAATTGTGTCAAGGTCAAATTTACATGAACACGCTAAAGCGCCGGCGAACGAGCTGGCGTCGCTGGCAACGTTGGCGACGCTGCCTTCGCCTCATTCAATGCGCGGAGACGTTGTTATCGGCGACAACTGCTCACCCCTTACATTATCCCCTTACCCTAAGCGACATGTACGTCTCACAGTTTTTCTGCTAACACTTTGCAAATAGTTCCAACTGACACACTTACATGCGCGCTCATTCTCTCACCCTCTTTCCCTCTCTCTCTCTCTGTTTCCCTCTTACCTATCATACTTACCTCACTGTATTGGCTATGCAAATGGCGCGCAAGCGCAACTGAGAGCCTAAACATTGACAGAATACCACAAAAACAAAGAGGTGACAAAGTAAATAGAAAATTTTGTCCAAATAGGCAAATAAAAACCTAAAAGAAAAACTAAAGAAAGACAATATTAAAGTAAAGCTCGACTAAGTGATACTCAGCATATATTTTACTACTGATATATATTCTAAATAGCAGTATATATATTTAATATTGAATTGAAGAGATTCTACGCTTTTCAGAGGAGATTTCTAGTCTTTAACACTCGATTAATATCATAAACTTAATACATACATATAACATTGACCCTCTCGAACATCGATTCTTCAATCTAGATTGAGATTTTTATAATACTATATATTATATAGGTTAATGTCCAAATTAGTTTTATTCTCTCGCTTTAAGTATTATCAACCCATTTTTTTTTTGTTTGATACCTTATTGACTGTGTTCATATATATACTATATAGACACAAAAAGTTAACACATTTTATGACATATCTTTAAATTAAACATCAGGGCATTTCCCATGTCAAGCTTAACACATTTCTCATTATATTATTGTGTGTGTTTTGGGCTTTTAAACATGGTTCAAATATATTTATTTAACGATCATCTGAATGGTTATGAAACTAAATACTGCCATCAATATGAATGATTTGATTTGGGAATGCCAATGGGAATGGGAATGGGAATGGCTATGGGTATGGGAAAGATGAGCAAGTTGGGTATAATGGGAATATTGGGGGAGTGTTAAGTGTTAAGTAAATTCATTGAGGGTTTACTTAATTGGGTATCTTATTTGAATATTGTTGCTTACACAACAATTGACAAATGTATAAATGTTAATGAATGCATTTTGCAATTTTAAGTAATGGTTAAATAAAGTTGGCTCGTAAGAATAAATTGAGCAATTTCCTTATTTATAGAGATTATATCAATGCACAGTGTACACTCAATGTACGCAACTAATTAGAAATGAGAGCTTTTAGGATAGTTGAAACTTTTCCACAACCCAAAAAATGTTCTTTTTTTTGTTTATATTATAATCAAGTATTCAATAGCATTAACCATTTTTATTTTATTATATTTGCTTCTTATTTCCTTCCATAAGAAATTCCCCTTTATAAAAATATTTATCAATCTCTGTGAGGTTAATTTTTTTTGGGAATAATGCTGAAAGGTATGGATTATGAATATGATATCATTCAATAGGTAATTGACCTAATATTATGTTCTCCCCCAACGCATTTAATATTTATATTAAATTTTCTAAATTTTTTTTCGCCAAATGAACTCGTTATATAAGCCAAAATATTAAAAATTATACAGTCACTTATCAATGAGTATTCACTGTATATTGATTAGTTTAAAGCTGCTAATCAAATTGAGTTGTTTATAATTTACAAGAGAAATAGTTATGCTCTTAACTTTTAACATTGTAGAGGTTAGTCAACTTTCCTTCCGCATAAATTGCATAACTCTTAATCACAATTTGTTGATTATTCATTTGATATGTTAATATGAGTATTAGTTCTAACTAAATATGCCTTTTCATTAGCATTCATATTCAAAGTCAATCGATTTCGATGCATCATCAGCAACAACATTATTATTATTATTGCCATCATCATAATCATCGGCTCGATTACTTTGCCTTTCACACAACATTCCCAGATGATTAACGCTAACAAAATATGAAATATATATATACATATTTATATATATATATAAATAATAATAATAAAAAGAACTGCAAAACGTTTTGCAAATGATATTTTTTTCCCATTGTTATTAATAACGGTGATTATCTGTCTTTAAGATTTGACTTCTGCAGCATATAACAAAAGTTATATAAAAGTATTTTTTTTTTTTGTGTTTCTAAGCTACTCTTAAACGCCCACCCACGAGCTCTGCTAATGTTAAACATTTGTCTAAGACCAGCTTATCGATATAACAGTACACAATATCAATAAACAGTCGCCAGCACTCTAAATACCATTGAATTAGTCATACTTCAGATAAAATGGCGGCATGCCAAAAAACAACACCAAAAACGGTAAATATCTGGATAAAAGTCTACAGTAGCCGTTACCACAAAATAGTGCCCAAAAGTTATTTCAGACAAGTTGCAAGCTGGAGTATATTGCAACATGCACAATGCATGGCAAATGGCAAATGCCAAACAATTGTGTATAACAGTTGAAAGAGACTTGTTATAACATAATTCAATGTAAGAATAAGTATATTTGTTTTACTTATTAACAAAATTTAACCTTACTTTAAAAACTTAACAGTTTATGCAACTTTACAGGGCTTCCTTAACAGTCGCCGCTACTGTTCTGTTATCCTGCTAACAGCAGAAATTAAACAATTGTTACCTTTGGGTTATATTAAAGTTGCTTTGTTTAAGCTATTTCCAGGCTGTCATTTAAAAATAAAATAAAATGAAAAAAGCCAAAAATAAAAAGAATGTAAAAGAAAAATATAGTAAAGAAAAAGAAAAAGTAAAGGCAATTATGCAAATGTCATAATTAACAGAAGTTAGGCTAAAAGATTGAGAGATTCCAGATGCAATTGCAATAATAGAGTACTTTTTATATTTGAAAAATTATTAATTAAATTTTAATAGTAAAATATTTTTTTATTATTAATATTCAATAAGAATGAAATTGATAAAATTAAAAAATATATATATTTTCTTTATTTATTTAAAACAAAAAGTGTAAAAAATTTCAAATCTTATACAAAATTATATTATATTATTATATCTGCATCTCACTTCAATCAAATAATATAAGTTTAAATAATTTTAATATATAATATATATTTTAAATAATATATAATATATTAATATATATAAAATACAAAAATTGAAACTAAATTAGTTTTAAAAATTAAATTTTTATATTTATATTATACACTTTTCTTTATTTTATCCCATTTGCCTCATTCCTTTGGGTTAACTTTTAAAAATAAAAAGTTGTTCCTTTATAATTTAAAACTTAAATTTAGGCTTGGCCTAGACTTCATTAAAATCTTCAAAGTAGTTATGTCAGTATAAGACCATTCTCTATGTATGGCTAATTATAGTTGACGTTAAGCAACATTTAAGTACAATTCTGATAGTTCTGTATCCTCTTTGCTTGTATAATAGCATGTATAACAGCTTTGCTCAGCTGTTAAATCCGCTTGCGTTCACCTAAACTAATTATCATTACAAAAAAAAAAATAGGAAAAAGACAAAGAGTGCTAGAAAGAGATAGACAGACACAGAGAGAGGGAGAGAGAGTATACAAAATGCAAATGCAACAGGCAATGATCAATACTAATTGCGAAATTCCTGCAGGCAATCGCTTAAGCCAAATGAATGTAATAGATCCGGGAACAGAGAATGTCAACCGGATACATATATGTATATATCAATAACAAAGCTTGACACATAGAACACACATATTGCATAAGCACGCACACACACACACACACACACACACACACACACACACACACACACATGCAGCCAAGAAACAAGACATTGACATTAAACTGTGCACATCTTTAAACGCATTGTATAAATGATGATGATGATAATGATGATGGTTACATTTGTATGCTAATCATTACCAGTTGATAGCAGACACTCAACAGTTCATTGCCGTCGCGACAAGCCCACCAACAGTGGTAGCACAGACAACGCAGACAGCACAGACAAAGCTCGAGCCTCCAACGCTAAAGGCAACGACATTTGTCTTTCTGTCTGTCTGTGGCTATGGTTCAGGTATATAGCCACAGTTACAACTTTTGGCTGGCAGTTTTAGCTACACCAACATTACCCCCCCTTCAACTCCCCCCACTTTGCCATAACTGGGCAACATCTCAATATCATTGTTGCAGACAAGCTGGGCGTGTACCAGCTTAAAGTGATTCAGACAATATATATATATATATATATATATATATAGTTTTTTTTCTTGTTTTTTTTGTTGGTATTGTTGGTGGCCGAGCTGGTTACAGTTTCAGCTTTTTGGGCATATTAAATGAGTTAATTGTATAGCTCGCTGGTCACTTGGTCAGCGTTTCAATTTCAACTTCGACTTTAGCTACCATTTTTGACCTTCAAAATGTCAGCTAACCGTTTCCGTTTTTTTTTTCTTCTCTTTTACACTGAACAACTTCAAGCTTTAAACTGTAAGCAAAAGTGTGTTGCCTAAGTCTTTTGTCTGTTGATGATTTAAATTGGGTTCGCTAAAGTTTACTTAGACTGGGGTTGGGTTTGCTGCCACTGGCAATGGTTGTAGTTATAGTGTCAAGGGGTGTCAGCATGACGTGGGCATAAAAAGAAATAAACCATCAACTAAGACGAATGTTATAGTTAATGCGCCTCACTGATGGCTATGCGCGACGGCATTAACAAGATTTAATGCTAAAAATAACAAATGAGTCGCAATTACGAGATAGATAGATGTATGGATACCCGTACCAGACCTGGGTCTGGCCCCAAACCTCATACAGACATCAGACAGCATACAGGCGAACAGCTGTGAAATAACCCACGCGACCAGCGCCCAATACTTATATACATACATACATATATATATATATATATATATATATATATATCTTTTCGATTTGATGATGTGGGAAACACTCAAAAACACACAAAAATTATTAGCACAAATAATCAGAAGAAGCAGAAGCAGAAGCAAAAACTCAAGCATTATACAACAGCATTCTAAAGAGGCGGGACACCAACAACAACAGCAACAAGAAGCACAGCAATAGCAATGCTATTGCCACCTTCATCAACGGTCACAAATCTCAGTTGGCACCCGGATTCGTTATTTATTGCCATCGTACAAATATATATATATATACATATATATATATATATGTATATACGCATATGTGTATGTATATATATGTATATATATCTATATATAAAGTTTATATTTATCTGTTTTACCGGCCAGACACAATACATCACGTGCGTCATTTAACAGTTCAATCGGTTTTCAGCTTGAGTTATTTTCAGAATTTATTTATTTTTTTTTTTTTTTGTTTTTGGTTACAACTGTTGTGATTTGTGTTTGAGGTTTCTCTTTTCTTAAATGTGTTTGAATGGATAAGAGAGAGAGAAACACAGCGGTGGGAGGAGTGGAAGTGTATCATAAAGCCAATGAGTTCAATGCGTTGAAGGTGATCTAACGGTTTTATATAGCATTGACTTTACAAGCAAAAACAAACAATAATATATATAAAATCGAGTCTTTGCATTTTATGCACAAGCATGAATGAAATATCTGTAATATATAATATATTTAGTTACTATATATCTGTATACTTAATCAGCATCAAAATAAGGATCACACTTGATTTTGCTCTACAAATTTCTTATATAGTTACTTGCCCTTTTTCAAGCCTTTCTTTTTTACCGATTCAATTGTTTTATTGGCATATATCTTTACAAGATTATTCTAATAATTTGTTGTACATTTCATAAAGATTGGTTAATGTTGCAGGACACAGATGCTTATGGTATATCGTCTTTTTATACATATAAGAGTGGATAGGGACTTGGCTTAGTCTAATATCCCCTACTATAGTAAACTTACTGGTTTCTTTGTATATTTAGGGAGCAGAGGGAGGCTCAGTTCAGTGTCTTTAAACTGATCTCATGCATCACGTGAGCAAATTTTTTAATATAATAAAAATTGTTTTGATTATTTCATTGCATATCAATGATTTTCTCTCTCTCTTGCTCTCTTTTTCTTATTCATTATGTTGGTGTCTCTGTCATGGGTGTTGTGTCTTGATATCAGCAGCATCAACCGGTTCTTTTTACTCGTCTCAATAAATTGCCAAATTCCCCAAAGAAACGGATACTTAATATGAAAGCATTTTGTACTTTCCAATTTGTAGCTAACTTCAAACAGAAAACAGCAACAAAATCAAATTGAAACAAATTCAAAATTCACAACAAACAAAATAAAAAAAAAAACAATAATAAAAACAAACAAAATGACAACAAACCAAAAATAATGTCATAACTAAAACAAAATCCGGTTGCTGCCCCCCAAAACTGTTCTCCAGCTTCGATTTAGGATTGGTTCAACATTTGTAACATTTTTTCCTTTTGTTTTCTTTTTTTAATATATATATCGTTGTTATTGTAGTGTACCCGCTGTGCTAAATTTGTTCAAATATAATTAATTATATTAATTACTTATTAATTGTAAACGTTCCTTAAGCAATAACATACCCACACCCACACACACACAACACACACAAAATACACAAGACACAAATCATTTGATTATTTTGCAGTAATTTCTTTAGCTGAGAAGCAGCTTTGCTGCTTTGTGTATGTGTTTTGGGTAGAGGGGCGATGTGGGGATGGGTTAAAGTTTGTTTAATAGTGTCTAAAATAAAAGTTAAGTTAATTAATGAGCTATTAAACTACGTTTCATGTTTAATTCGCAGACTTTTGGGGCGTATCTAATTTTTTTTCCTTTTCCTTTTCTTGCAACATTTAGGGATGGCAACGAAGCGGAAACGAAGCAAAACCATTTAAGCCAGGCTAAGACCTACTTCTGAGCATAGCAACTTAAGCAAATATTATATATATACATATAATATGTGTTAACTAACATTTTGATTAGCCACATTTATTGCTTTTTAAAAGGGCTAATGAATGTTGCAAGTAATTTAACGTTGTTTTTGTTTTTTTATTTTTTGCTTTCGTTTTAGCCACTTTAACTGCAATGCAATCGCTTAACCCAATTTGCCTACCACCAGATATACATATATATATATATATATATATATATATATATATAAATGTTTATAAACCTATTTATATATAAAGATATAGCCTCTTGATTACGCTTTGCGACATTTTTCATATTTTTGTTACGATTTTTTTTTAATGCATTTTTTATGTTCCTTTTTTGTGGGAATTTCATGTGGCTCAAGAAACTGTAAAACAACAACAAAATTGCGCTAATTTGTTTATACATTAATTGAATCAGAGCATTTCGCGCAATGATCACACTTATCGATAATACTACTATCGATAGCACCTATATCTAGAACACAACATAAGAATTAAAGCAGAAATATTAAAGCTGCCTTGAAAGAGCGAATAGTTCAATGCTTATTACCAATGGGTTATTGTTTGAATTATAGCATACAAGTGCCTCTTAGTCTTTAGAACAATGAAATATTATTTAGAACAATATATGTATCGAAATTAACGATAACAAAAATAATGCTATCGATAAGAGTAATTCAATGTTATTTCAGCGCTTTTTCGTATAGAAGAAAATGTTACAGCATTTTATAAATTAACAGTAAATTGATTGCAAGCAATAATATGTATCGATCATATATCGATAAGTTTATCGTTTGAACATAATATGGCCGCTTGCATGATTTTGCTGTTATTTTGTTAGCTCTATTGATTATAGTAAAACTAAAAATATTTCTAAGCTGCTGTTAGATCGTGAGTTGCTCGTTACAGGTGCACATCACTAATGCTCGCTATCGATAAGCAACACATGCAATAAGTTGGCGCGTGTCAGCAACTAATGATGGAATCAGTCGATACTCCACCAACTCCCAGCTATACGGGCATAAGACAAATTAGTTGAAGTCACAAAAAACATAAAAAATTGCTTCGCATTTTACAGCTTAAACAAAAAAAAAAAAAAAGTAATAAAAAAGGAGAAAAAAATTGAGTAAGATATAAAAAAAAGAATTTAACAAGATTAAATTGAAATGAGAAAAAAAAATTTATAGCTAACAACTGAGAAACGGGTTGAATATCAAGACAATGACCCAGAGAACTACCGAAAACAAATCCAGAACTAAACACATGTCAGACAGATAAATAGATACATAGATAAGCAAATAGATAGATGGCTAGTTAGATAGATTTATCTAACTCAAACTGAATACTTTACACTGTGAAATGTATACACACATATATAGATATATATATTTATATTTATGTTCGACTGATTTAATACAATGATACATATATCATTCACAGACCAAGAGAATTGATTTGGATTTGTTTTACTTTATTTTTTTTAACATAAAACAAATTAGCAGAAAATTAATTGCAGTTTAAAATGAACAACAACAACAGCAGCAAACAATAAAAATGAAAAATTAGTTTAATGTTGTGTTGATTTGATTATAAATAAAGCCACTCTTTACCCATCTGCCGCCCCTCTTGCCCACATTTTATACGCATTTATCACAGTTTGCGCTTTCACTGAACATTCCAAAAAAAACAAATTGTTAGATTTATTCGTGATATACACATATATATTATAATACATATGTATATTTGTAAATAAGGAAAATGTCGGCGTGTGTGTGTGTGTGTGTGTTTATGTGTGTATATAACTGAAGCATTTGCATTGTGTTTCTCTATTGATATTATGAAAATTCTTTTCTTTTTTTTTTGTTTAATTTAACTTAATTGAATTTGCATTTGGAAAAGTCCATTTCAGGATGTTGTTGCTTGAACCTAAACAGAAATTATATATAACTAAAAGGATTATTTAATTGAATTTGATTTGTACATACTTTTCGAGTATATCTAGCTTTTTACGATCCTCACTGGTAGGCAAACCCATCTCCTTTTGACGCTGATCGTACATCATCTTTTCAACCATTGAACGCGTCTCACCATCAAGATCGGACAGTTTTGATGTAGCTGGATTAATTTTGCGTGTTGATATTTCTGGATCGGTTGTTACTAAGCGACTCCACCAATTCATTTTATTAACTTTATCAAGTGTTATGAGCACAGATCTACTATCTTGTAATACCCAAACAGATTCCTCCTGTTTAACCTCACTACATAGTTCACCATCAATGATCGGCGGTTGACCTTTAATGCCAACTTTCAATGATTTCTTACCAATGCTGACCACAATATCGCGAGCACGCAACGGGAAATTCACATTGAAGAGTATCTTTAACTGCAATGAGCAACTGGTATCAACATACATACAAGATATATATTGAAATATATATAAATATAGATATAAATACAAATACAAAAACAAATATAAAAAATAAATATAACCAGTTGCTTCTATATTGATGATAATCAAGTTCAACTGTGAACTGCAGAGATCAAAACCAATTGCAAACAATTATGAGCACGTAACGGAGGCAAAACGTCTCCGGTTCATGTAATTTGTGATTAATGATCAGAGCCCCTCTTCTCTCCTAACCCACTATCCATTACCCCTTACACCTCCATCAACACTTTAGACATTCTAGTGGGCACGTAACAAAGTCAACAACAGTAACAACAGTTGCTGATGCTGTTGCTGCTGCTGCTGCTGCTGCTGTTTCTGTTGCTGATGATGATGCCCAATGCTTTGGCCAACCTTGGAGCAGCTAATAACAAAAAACGATCTATAAATAAACAATACAAACACACACACACACACACACACACATAGGTGTATGAGATCAGCTCGATGTCTTCTTCAACCAGTAACAACTTATATTAGCAGCTGCAAACTGGAGCTCCAGATTGTTGCCCTTCACCAGGCTGGCTCAAGGACATGCCGCCTGGTTTTGTCTGCATTCAACGGGATTTTAGTTTGAACTGCCTGGTCCAAAGAGTTCAAGGACGTACAGCGGTTGTTTATGCATATCAACAATCAACAACAATCAGTGAGCCATAAAGAGTAGAAAGAGATCCGGTTGCAGCAACAATGCAAGGAGTAACCAATTGGAATGGCACATAACAGGTTGCAGCCAGTGCCTGTGCCTTTGCCTGGGTTTGTGCCTTGGCCTGGACATACAAAAGACAAAGACAATAACCGAACACACACAAACAAACATATAAGATGCATAAAGTTTTGGTTCATTGGTGAATCGGTTAACGGGCAACAAAGCAGCACCAGCAGCAGCAGCAGCAGCAGCAGCAGCAGCAGCTTAATTGAGCGATGCCTGTCCAAGTTCAAAGCAATTACAGTGGCGTCTGAAATAATGTGCTGGCTACCCATTAATTATGTGCCAGGCCACATACATATATTAGCACCTTTTCTATTAACTTTAATGAAAATTAATAATGCAATTTGTGTGAAAAACCAACAGCAGCAGCAGCGGCAACATACACATAATTAAAGCTTAAGTTATTAGACACTCTCAGCCAGCTGAGAATATTGCAATCAATTAGCAACTACAACGGCAATCGCAACACCAACACCAACACCAACAGTAACCCCCCAACGGCAAAGGCGGCAACGGCAATGGCAACGGCAACAGCAGCAAACGACCCACTTGCCACAATCGCATATGAAGTCAGAAATAGAGGCTTTGTTGTGCGTTTTCATTATATGTGTATGTGTGTTGGTTCAGCTGAAGCTGCCGGTGAAACAATGTGGCAGAGCTTTAATTAAAAATCACACAAAAAGTAAGCGCCAAGGACGCTTTCGTTCAAGAAGCCAAAGTCAGTGGCTAGCAGTCATTGTACCAAGTGGAAGCACGACAAGATTCGTGCGTGCGCATCTTTGACTTTATCTCTGCACGCGAATGGATATATATATATATATATATATATATGTGTGTGTGTGTGTGGGTAGCCAAGGTACTAAAACTACAATAATAATAAAAATAAAGACAACCAGTAGCAATCACAGCACGCGGTCATGTCAACAGCAACATCAGCAGTCGGCAGAGCAACAGCTAGAGATGAGCCTTAATGCAGTAAAAATCGAAAAATATATATACTTGCAGTTGTTAACATGTATTTAACAATGTTATTAATTAATAACAATAGTAAACAGCATTTTAACAACATTTTTCACATTTGTTTTTTGGTTTTACATAAATTTAACGATATTTGATTATCACTTGTAATAGTCGCACACCTCTAGCTTTTGCTGCTGCTGCTGCTGCTGCTGCTGCTGCTGCTGCTGCTGTTAAGCACTTGACAACAACAAAAAAGTAATGGTGCCTTAAAAGTGTGGAGCTTCTTGTCGCCGACGCGACGCTTTATATTTTTTGACATATTGAATTTAATACAAAAAAATGTTAAGTAAAAAAAAAAAAAAAAAAATACAAATGTGTCAAAACTGAAACTGAAGCGGATGTCAATTGGGGATTTTGAAGCATTGCGACGCGGATGTAAGCGAGTCGACAGCAAAGCGTAGGCGAAGCAATTAATATAGAACAACAGCAGCAAATCCTAATACAGAACAGCAGCACAGACAGCAACCGCAGCTTACGTAACATGCGCGCAAATTTCAACAACGGCTGCTGTTACAGCGATTGATTGCATTGATTAATATGCCAGAACAATTAGAAAAAAAATATAGCGAATTCGAACATACACCAGCAGAAGCTGACCATTATGCGCTGTTGCTATTAAAGCGGTTGGGCGAAATTAGTATGCAAGCAAACACAG
>JBAMBS010001953.1:0-94163 GCA_037044455.1 Zygothrica quintamaculata
CGCAAAATCCTTAATTACATCCGTTTGCAGTCTGCGCGTGTATCCGGCGCACTCGCTGGGAAACCGGTGGAAAAACCAATGGAAAACCGCAGTGAAGAACACGTGGATAAGTGAGCCGCAGTTGGCATCTAGTCACGTTTTCATACAAAACGCACACACAGAAACAACCCAGCACACAAACATTCCCTTCCTTTGTTTCGCACACTTTTGGCTTTCTATTTCATTCCATACCATACTTCTCATTCATTCTTTTCGTTACCTTTCATTTCATGCAACAAGAGTTGCTTGTCACCAGCTGTCCACAGTTTTTCTCATTTCTTTTGCCACATTTTTCGCACGTATTGTCCGCACTTTGAGTGGCTGCTTTCGTTTTGGAGTAGAAAATGAACCACCCCCAACAATGATAATCCACTCACTCCATTGTTCAATGTCCATTCATCCTCAGACACCACACACCCTAGATGCCCTAACTCGGTCAATTCTCAGGGGGTTGTGATATACATATAAATTCAGAATGAAACTACAAATAACTTATACATATAATACACAGCAGCTAAATACATTTAGTTCCCTATATTGACCCCAACTGACCCTATATTTAATTATGTTCTTTAATTAGACATTGTCACAAGGGTTTGTCATTCACAAATTTGGTATTGACTTTTGGCCTTCTGCTACTTTGATAAATTTCATTCAATTGATATCAAAATCAATATTCTTAAGTCAATTTACTGATATCTTAATGACATTATGCTGTACTTTTATTTTCCAGCAAAATTACTTTAAATGTTACAGCTGCTACTTCCCGCTGTAGTCGGGTATAGCAAATGCAGCCAAGTAAAGAAAAACACATTAAAATCAGATAAACGTATTGAAAGGTATTTAGAAAATAGAACAATATTAAAGTAATTGAAATGTAATTCTGGATTTGTCCTATAATATGCATGAACTTCAGTGTTGCCGACTACAAAAATAAAATTTTAAGTAGTTTTACTCCAAAACAGTTAAATACTATTGACAACTCTAACCCTGAGACAACCCCTTCGCGCTGCATATTTAAAAAGTTTTTAATAAATAACTTCCGGGACTTATATTTAGACCTACCAAACTTTAAACTATAGTTCAAGATCGGTTTTAAACTCTTCGTAATAAACGGAATGTTTAAAATCTAAAATCTTAATTACATTACATATTTTTTATCTATTGTAGACTCAGATATATTGGTATTAAGCCGGATGTACAGACAGCAGTTGAACAAATAATGAATGATCAAGAGTATATATGTATGTATTATATAGATTCGAATATACTTTCTCCTACATACATTACCACCTAGCATCAGTTTCCTTTTCACCTTCTTCAAAGACTTAATCGATGAAAAAAATCAAATGAAATGGAATATTCTCTGTCCTTTGTAGTTGCTGCGATTCATGCCGGAATCCACTCGACTATAATGATGATAATCTAGAATATATTTATATAGCTTTTATATTTTTCAAAAACCCATTTGTCTCCATTTTATCCTATACGAGTAAGTGGTTTAAATATTTTTTATTTTGAAACTTTTTTATCAAAAAAATTACCAAAATGGGAGCAAACAAATATAGAACGACAAAATATAATATGCATAGTAGAAGTATGTGAAAGGTGAATAAATAATAATATATAATATTAGCAGTATATATATAAAAAAAAAACTAACATTTTTAAAGATAAATTTGGCAGTTCATTAATTAAATTAAAGTGGGGGAGAATAAAAACAAAGAAATCAAAAACATAACCAAGCAAAAGCAAACAAAACTAAAGCTCAAAAAAAAAAATTAATAAATAAATACAAAACTTTAAAAAAAAAATTTAGAAAAATAAATAACAAAAAATAACAAAACACAAATAAACTAACTAACCAAAAAAAAACACATAAATTAAGTGACAACCCGCAATGAACCCGCGAAACGACCACAAAACAAAGTCAATCCCTTTCATTTAAAGGCTAGCGCCTGACAAGACTATCTGACCTCTCTCAACCCTGAAGCGGGTTGCAACAAAACTCAAACTTGAAATAAATTGGGAGTGGGTTAATTTTGGAATGGAGAAGAGGATTGAATTGTATTCAGTTGAGTTGAATTAAGTTGCCGACGGCTGTTAATGTTTTCATAAAGCCTTCATTACAATTTTTTTGTGCTTAAGTTTATTTTGACTTGAACATATTTATTATGTGTCAAGGATGGAGCTGTTGATGCTGCCAGACAGTTATAATGATGTGTATTATGAGTACTATTGAAATGCTTATTATAATGATAATAGTGCTTATGATAAGCCTAACATTGAAGCTTTGTTTGTTCCTGACATTCCCCTAAGATGATTAGCCTTTAACTATTTACAATAAGCCACAAATCGATGGCAATAAATAGCGGCAAGTTTAAAATTTGTTATTCAGATTTTCCATTTAAATTTATACTATAAATCCTAGTTTTATATACATTCAAAAGTATATAACTAAATTTATATACATATAGTTCTAAAGCTAATTTCAAATTATTGTCAGCCGCAGGTTTTAATGCTGATAATTGGAAATGTCAAGTGCAAAATTTCCCGTACAATTAATTTTAATGAGCTGGAAAATTTCAAATTCAAATTACTTTATAGCAGATGTTATGGCTGTGATTACTTCTATTAACCAGCTGTGATTACGCTACCATAAAGATAGTTTAAATAAAACAAAAACCGGGTTACTCTATACAATATAAAATCGTAGCAAATAAAATAATTTAATAATCTATACACGTTTAAAGTTGCTGTTTATATAATGTTACAACAATTCGAATATTATTAACTATATTATTAATTCTTTTTAAAATTTAGATATACAGAATTGGCATATTTATCATAAATTAAAAACACTATAGAGTCGTTATAAAGATTTCCTATACTTGTTTTAGTAAATATAATAAATAAATCTACTTTTAGTGCCTTTTTATTCCATCTTCCTTTTCAAGTTTTTTATAAAGAAAACAATATGTTACAAATTTATATTGTTTTCCCATCTTTATAGTTTGTAATTATTCACACATATTTTAAGAATGAACTGAGCCCGAAATATTGTAAAATCTTTTATTTCAAGTATCAATCGGCGAAAGGGCAGACAGTAAACGGAAAACTTGATACGGGAAACGGTAAACAGTAAACATTAAACGGGAATTGATAAACAGTAAGCAAAGTAAGATATGTGGAACATTATTGTAATCGGTTATTTGAAACCTCTTTTCCCACCGACATAAATATTAATTTATATAATACTTTATGATATTTTAAGTTAAATTTACACAATCAAAACAGATTAAATTTTAGGGACCAATGCTAGATAACTCAATTTTAAATATTATGTTTTATATATTTAAATCACTGTTAGGCTATGTTTTATATTTAAAATAACACATACGATATTTGATCTAATTATATTTTTTGTGTATAGAAACATTTATAATAAGACCAATCATAATAATATATGATTGATATAATCAGCTAAAGTATATTATATTTATATTTTTAAATTATTATATTTTTATATTATTATATTTTTATATTTTTATATTTTTATATTATTATATTATTATATTTTTATATTTTTATATTTCTTATATTTTTATATTTTTAAATTTTTATATTTTTATATTTTTATATTTCTTATATTTTTATATTTTTATACTTCTTATATTTTTATATTTTTATATATTTATATTTCTTATATTTTTATATTTTTCTATTCTTATATTTTTATATTTTTCTATTCTTATATTATTATATTTCTTATATTTTTATATTTCTTATATTTTTATATTTTTATATTTTTATATTTTTATATTTTTATATTTCTTATATTTTTATATTTTTATAGTTTTATATTTTTATATTTTTATATTCTTATATTCTTATATTATTATATTTCTTATATTTTTATATTCTTATATTATTATATTTCTTATATTTTTATATTTCTTATATTTTTATATTTTTATATTTTTATATTCTTCTATTATTATATTTCTTATATTTTTATATTTTTAAATTTTTATATTTTTATATTTCTTATATTTTTATATTTTTATATTTTTATACTTCTTATATTTTTATATTTTTATATTTTTATATATTTATATTTCTTATATTTTTATATTTTTATATTTTTATATTCTTATATTCTTATATTATTATATTTCTTATATTTTTATATTCTTATATTATTATATTTCTTATATTTTTATATTTCTTATATTTTTATATTTTTATATTTTTATATTCTTCTATTATTATATTTCTTATATTTTTATATTTTTAAATTTTTATATTTTTATATTTCTTATATTTTTATATTTTTATATTTTTATACTTCTTATATTTTTATATTTTTATATTTTTATATATTTATATTTCTTATATTTTTATATTTCTTATATTTTTATATTTTTAAATTTTTATATTTTTATATTTTTATATTTCTTATATTTTTATATTTTTATACTTCTTATATTTTTATATTTTTATATATTTATATTTCTTATATTTTTATATTTTTCTATTCTTATATTTTTATATTTTTCTATTCTTATATTATTATATTTCTTATATTTTTATATTTCTTATATTTTTATATTTTTATATTTTTATATTTTTATATTTTTATATTTCTTATATTTTTATATTTTTATAGTTTTATATTTTTATATTTTTATATTCTTATATTCTTATATTATTATATTTCTTATATTTTTATATTCTTATATTATTATATTTCTTATATTTTTATATTTCTTATATTTTTATATTTTTATATTTTTATATTTTTATATTTTTATATTTCTTATATTTTTATATTTTTATAGTTTTATATTTTTATATTTTTATATTCTTATATTATTATATTTCTTATATTTTTATATTTTTATATTCTTATATTATTATATTTCTTATATTTTTATATTTCTTATATTTTTATATTTTTATATTTTTATATTCTTCTATTATTATATTTCTTATATTTTTATATTTCTTATATTTTTATATTTCTTATATTTTTATATTTTTATATTTTTATAGTTTTATATTTTTATATTCTTATATTATTATATTTCTTATATTTTTATATTTCTTATATTTTTATATTTCTTATATTTTTATATTTATATATTTTTATATTTTTATATTTTTATATTTTTATATTTCTTATATTTTTAAATTTTTATATTCCTCCTATTATTATGATTTTTTATTCTTTGTTTTTCATTTTTTAAATTTTGGTTTAACTTTTACTTTTATTTATTTTAATATATTTTATTATTATATTTTTTTTGTTTAATTTCTTATATTTTTATATTTTTATATGTTTTATATTTTTATATTTTTATATTCTTATATTATTATATTTCTTATATTTTTATATTTTTATATTCTTATATTATTATATTTCTTATATTTTTATATTTCTTATATTTTTATATTTTTATATTTTTATATTCTTCTATTATTATATTTCTTATATTTTTATATTTCTTATATTTTTATATTTCTTATATTTTTATATTTTTATATTTTAATAGTTTTATATTTTTATATTCTAATATTATTATATTTCTTATATTTTTATATTTCTTATATTTTTATATTTCTTATATTTTTATATTTATATATTTTTATATTTTTATATTTTTATATTTTTATATTTCTTATATTTCTTAAATTTTTATATTCCTCCTATTATTATATTTTTTATTCTTTGTTTTTCATTTTTAAATTTTGGTTTAACTTTTACTTTTATTTATTTTAATATATTTTATTATTATATTTTTTTTGTTTAATTTTTATTTTTATTTATTTATATATTAGATATAATAAATAATTGGGTAGATGTAAAGTATACATATATATTTAAACCTTTCTCAGTTCTTTTTGTGTTACCGACTTTATGTTTTCAATGTACGACAATTAACTGAATAATTGATATATCTGTTATATATACAACTGGTTTATAAAACTATGGCTTACTTGAGTCTAACGCTTATATTATCTTTCCAGTTTCTGTATATTGACCTTAGCCTTGCCAAGCGTTTAGCTACCCAAAGCAAAAGTATTAAATCCATCGGCCAAGTATAACCATATAATTACATGGTCCAAAACTGGTATTTTGGGGCGCATTCAACCAAGTATTTCCGTTTAATGTCAATGTATGTGTGTATGGGTGTGTAAGTGTGTATACACATAAGTATTTACGAGGGTTTATTCTCATCAGATGTGCTTATTTAGCAACCACATGATAATTTTTCCCCCTTGAATCAATCTGTTCAATGTCTACAGATTGCATTATGATTCAAGTAAAGTTCAATGGCATCATTGAATTATGATCAATGCAATAATTGTTTTCCATTAACTTTTGTTCAATTTCACAAAAACATTTACATATATATGCATATAAAAAGTTTTTTGATTAACTTCAATTTCATTTAGCAAAAAATTGCAATGAGTCTTTTAGCTAAAGAATATTATAGAGATAATTATTGTAGTTATTCCAGTTGCTTTGCGGCTTTTATAAGCAAACAAATCGCATCTAGCATAAAGGCATAAAGATAGTCTGTACACATATGTCTGAGCTATATATATATATTTATATGTGCGTTTATGTGTGACTTAGTTGGTCCAAACAACATCTTTAACCAAGTAGAACAAATATCATTTACAGCTTTTGACCTACTTTTATTTTGAGGCTGTTTTCATGAGTCAAAAACACCAGCGGCGACTTCGCGACGTGTGCAGTTTTTTTTCTCTCCTTTTTCTCTTGGCTTTTTTGCCTATGAATATCACAAATAGTAAAAGTGAATGAGATTTTACTTTGCCCTCCTTTATCTGCATCCTCCTGTTTACATATAGAGAAAGCCATAGCCTTAAGCTTTAGCATTCCCGTTTCTTTTGAAACTCTTTCTAGTACCTTTACCCTTTAGAAAAGAGAGAAGGGAACTAATGGATAAATGCAACGAGAAAATGTATGTATCAGGTGGAAATAAGCATCTCCGACTCAATAAGCTATATATATTCCTTATCATCATCACCAGTCGAGTCACTCTAGATCCTCCATAGCCTGTGTGTTCGTCATTAAAGCTTGTTTCCCAGAAATGATAAGAGACAGAGTAAGTAGCTTCGACAAATAAATTCCTGGTTTTATATTCTCCTCATACCGCAAAATCAATAGAAATCTAATTTACTATTTTACGCAACTATGTGTGTGTGCTAAGGCAAGGTTTAAGGGCTTTCTGCAGTCGAGTATACCCGACTACAGCGTTCATACTTTACTTTTGTTGTTCCTCTTGTAAAAAATTGCGCCTGCTGTCTTCGTTGCTATTAAATTTCAATTATTGTTACATTTTTCACACACTGCAAACCAACAAACAGCAAGTTGCATACACCAAATGGGAGATAGCAGCACAGGCGACAGGCGACAAGCATGTAAAATAGCAAAAGCAAATGTAAAACGGAAAGTGTGGAAAATGTGCAAAATGTTTAAAATGGGAAGTGGGAAATGGGAAATGGAGCAAGTGCCATTTCACAAGCAATTCCACGAACTTTACAATTATTGATGGTTATAACTTCTCCTTGTAGCAACGGAAGATTCTCAATTTAGTGTTACTTTTGCTTAGCAGCAGAAACAGCAAATGTAAATAAAAAAATAAAAAATAAACCTTATTATATAGTTATAATAATTTTAAGCCAAGTTAATAAGATAGCAGACTTTTAATCATATCTATCTACACAATAGTTATAGAGTTCAGGTGGCAACTCTATGACATATTGGAATCCATTCGATCCCAAAGCTATCTTCTTTACAATCAGAGTTCATTAAATTAAATAGATTCCAAGCAAATAAAACAACTGCCTTTCTAATATTTGATAGATCGAGGAATAAACAAAATGTTACGGAACGAGTTTTTCAACTTGTATTGGCTGAAGCTTGTTTTCATTAGTAAAATGGCCTAGACCTTTGGCTCATTAAATCTATTCTATACAAATAAAATCTACAACTATATATATATATATATATATACAAAAAAAGAACAATATTTTAAATGCAAAAAGTTTAATAACAACAACAATAACAATGAAAAATAGTTGCAATTGCCATTCCATCTCGAACTTTATACAAAGTTTCAGACTGCTTTTTTCGGCTTTTAACTTTTGGCCTAAGGCATTGCTTTAATACATTGATACATTGTATAAAGTTAAGTCCAATATTTTATTGTTATTGTCTTTTATTTATTATTGACACTAAAGTTCACAAACTGCTGAGCTTGTTTTCAATGCTTTTATTGTTTCATCACTTCAATAAATGATTGCTTCTCAGTCAACATCTTTGTTCTATATATATATATAATAGTATATACATATATATATATATAATAGTTTCGTATGTTTTCTTTTTGTTGTAAGCCGATCGAGCGTGAAAAGAGTTGAAGTCAGCCAAACTCAAACTCACAGCTGAAGTAGTTAACCTATAAATCGTCTATTGTCATATATACATATATATATTTCTTGACGTTGCTCTGCCGATTGAATCAATCCAATCCAAAAGACGAGCTGCAGTCGAAAACTTGCTGACATTTTGGTTTATCCAATTGATGACGAAGCAGTTGCCAGCGAAATATTTTGCCACAGTAAAATTTTGTAAGCAACGAGATATTTTTCCAGAAAATACCAAAAATATAAAATAATTTTTCTATAATTTTTATTATTACTATTTAAAAAGAATTTGGAAACTTGCTTAAGTTTTTATAGTCTTAGATTTAAAAGCATATTATATATTTTATTAAGTTTAATTACTATTATTATTTATATATTTTTTTTTAAATTTTGATCAAACTCATAATGAAGTCATCTACATTCAATATGAACTTTTCATACTTTCTTTTCTGTAGAATTCTCCATAAAAACATTAAGAATCTTTGTGCAATTGCAAATATTTACCCGGTTTACACAAATTCTTCTTTCTTTTGTCTGTTCATATCAAATTATTTTCTCACCTGCAAAGAAAAATGAAAAGAAAAATTTAGTTTAAATGCCAGTAATATAATTTAATAAAAACATAACTATAGAAAATAAAATGTAGAAACTCAACTAATTAGTTTAAAATGGGAACTAAATCTTAGTTGAAGTTGCAGTTGATGTTGGATTAAATTGGAGTTGTAATTGGAGTTGGAGCCTGTAGATTTGAGTATGTAAGTACTTTCTTTATTACAAAGCTTATCCCAAACATGTAATTTTACTAAATATATAGATACGTGAATAAATTCAACGGCATAATGAAGATAAACGCACAAAACTAGGACGCAAAGAGGCAAAGACCCAAAGATGCCAAGATTTCGCATCATGAAAGAGGAAAAAAGGAATAAAATAAAGCAAGTGATACACTGAAAAATACCCTATGAAAAACGATATAACAAAAAGATTTAACTTACAAAAAAGTAAAATGATAAAAGGATTATTGTTTTTTTTTAAGTGTTCTGGAAACCTTTGAAAATCTCAAATTATATAAAAAAAATTCCTTCTGTTAGCTAGACTTAATATACTCTTCTCTTAGCATTGCATTTTATAATAAAACTCAAAAAGGAAACTTCGCATACCAAAGATTATCGTGGAACGCAGACGATGTTCAACTGGCGGCAGCTTTTGTCCACGACAAGCTCATTTGAGCTGCAAATCCAAACAAAGGCATATTTAAATGTTTGGTAACATTTTGGGAGGAGGACAACACGCAATGCAGAAGGAGGTAGGCAGTCGACAGCAGGAGTCACAACACAAGAAACTGTAGCATCGCTACCAAAGAGTAAGAATAGCAACAGCAGAAGCAGAAGCAGAAGCAACATCAGGCAGCAGCAGTAAGTTGCATCTTTGAATATGCTGCAAACTCTTTTCGCTGTTAATTTGCCAAACAATTGGCAGATAGCCAAGGCAAGCGAGTCGACCCCAAAAATAACAACAAACAGCAAACACAATAACAACAACAATAACAACAACAACTAACAAGTCAACCAAAGCATAGCTAGACGGAATGACGACGCGCCCCAAGGCGCTGCCCATTGTTGCAGTTGTTGTTGTTGGTCTTGTTGTTGTTCTTGTTGGTGTTGCTTTTGCGGTTCTTGTTTCAGTTGCATATTTTGGTGTGCACGTTTTGCTTGTTGACTGTTTTGTTGTTGCAGTTGTTGGCCAATAAATATGCCAGGCAGCCAAAGGCTCAAAGCAACTCAAGGCCCAAAACGAGTTGCGCCACGTCTCGGAGAATAACAAACATCGCAGCGCCACAACTGCAACAACTGCAACAACTTCAACAAGTCCAAAACTGCAAACTTGATTTACAAAAACAACAAATTCAAAAAACTATGCACAGAGTCGAACTTTTAATGCTCTCATCCACCCACACACCAATGCACACACACATACACACATACACACATACACAAAGAAGAAGTTTGGTTAATAATCTTCATAACAGTTAAGCTTAGTACAGAGAGCCAAGCCAACTTTTATGCTGCAATGTGAGTTATTTGCATGAAGTTTATTCTAAAAGAAAATAATGGAAAAAAATATTTTAAAAAACTAATAAAAAAATAAATAAAAAAGTAATAAAAAAAAATATATATATATATATAAAAAAAATATGAAACAAATAAAATATAAAAAAATAATAACAAATAAAATATAAAAAAATAAAAAATTGAATATATATTGAAAATATATAATTTAAAAAAATTATATAATTTATTTTATTTAAAAAAAAAATAATATATAAAAAAATAATATATAAGAAAATAATATATAAAAAAAAATAAGATAAAAAAATATATAAAAAAAAATAAAACTTAAAAAAAATAACATATAAAAAAAATAAAATATAAAAACATTAAATTTAAATTTAGAAATAAAATTTAATTGATAAACTTCAACATAATTTCCTTTCTAACTTTATAATAAATATTATAAATTTTTCATAAAAATAATAAATACAATCACTAAATTTTTCTACAGTAAAGAAACTCAAAACAACTCTTTTTTTTGGAAGAGTATAGCTGTAGACTGAAGACAGTCTATATGGCGGCGCTTCAAAACAAAACTGGTTTGGTTTAGAGTCAACGAAATTCTCTCTTTATCCGGAATTCTTTTTGGCCAGTTCGTGATTAACTGTGGACAGTTAAAGGTATGGGGCGATGAAGTAGGATGCGCTGCATTGATCGTTACAGATTTTTCTGCATGTAACTCAATCGCTGGCGCTGATCATTAGGGTTTTATATATAATGGTTGCCTGATTTTGGCCAAGTTAACTGCCAGCTTAACCGACTGGCTGGCTTGGCAAGCATGGCATGATTCCCTGTATAAAATTCAATTTCAAGTTCAGACAATGGCAACGCTGATTGATGTGAGCCATCAGGCAGACACAGAACCAGATCCAAACATAAAACCCAAAGCCAGATCCACAACAAAGCAGAAAATAAGAACGGAAATGTGGCGCTACTGAAGTTTAAACAATGCCATTCCAGCTACACATCACATACAACTTGGCTAAGTAGTTTTGTTTGTGGTCATGAACTTTTACCCATACATAAATTCCAATTTTTGGCTCTGGTTCGCTTGCTCTTTGCCTTTCTGCGTTTTGCCAGAACTAATGACTACAATTTTTCGGGCGTTTCCCTTTTTGATGGCCCAAAGCGAAGATTGATTCTGGCCGTTTTGGAGTAGCAATATTGGTGGTATTGCTACCAGTGCCCCTGATAATATACGACGATGAAGTTGATTTGATTATTTACTTGGCGTTCCGTTCATCGCCACAAAAATCAATTTGATGGCTTTTTCTCTCCACACTCGAATTTCTCTGTATTAGAAAATAATATTTGAATTTTTTACGTGACCTCAAAGTCACGATGGATCGCGTTTTAAGGATAACAAATTGAAAAATTTGTTGTGGTTTCATGGGTGTAAGGATTCGTGGAACTTTAATTTAAAAACTTTTCCATCAATAGAAAGCTATATGATGCTTAAACTTTTTTTTAATCCTGAATTAATAATGAGATATGGTCAGTAAGTTAAAAAAAAATAAAAATGATAAAACTCTCATTAAATAAATATTAAAAAATTTAAATTATATTTGTGTTATAAATTACTAAAATAGTTATAAAATAAAAGTAGTACTAATTATAAATTAAAAAAATAAATAATATAAAGAAAAATAATAACATAAAATAATAATAACATTTAGAATTCTATTTAAATAAAGAAAAAAAATATTCAGAAATATATATAATTAAAAGTTTATTAAATATTTTTATGTTATTAATTAAATAATTTATAATTAATATTAATATAAAAACAAAAGACAATAATTATTATAATAAAATATTAATAAAAATAAATATTAAATGAAAGAAAAAAATATATTCAAAGTATAAATCATTTTAAAAATTTAATTAATAAATTTTGGAAACCTTTTGTAGGGACTTGTCATATTTTTAATTTTTTATATTTGATTAATTTTTTAATATTTTTTTACAGTTTTATAAAAACTTGCATTCCAAACAATAATAAACCTTCAAGGCAATTCAACGTCAGTTAATCAATATTGAAAAAGAGTCAAGACAAAATCTAATAATCAAACATATATATAAATAATAAATATATATATAATAAATTAAATTTCTAAATACTTTTCCTATATATTACTTAATATTTCGTATTTAACATTTATGACAAAAAAAGAAGAAAAAAAATTATACTATCAATGCAGTGAGTCTGTAATATGTAAAGAAGACATAATAACCATTAACGGGATGATATGACAAACTTTTAACGACAACATAAAAAACGATAATAGTATAATTATATAAAAAATATAAATTGTGTAGCATTTGGTTTTCACTTCATGTAAATATTATGTAATTAAAAAGTCGCAACATTAAATCATTTTATTTTCCTTTTTTTGTTAAATCTAATGCATAATGAAAATCAAGCAAAACACAAATATTTTTTAATAAACATCATTTATTTACATAAACTCAGCAAAATGTACACATCTAACAAGATTAAATGTTAATATAAATAATATAAAAAACTTTACTAAATTAAGTAATAAATTAAAAATCACCCAATAACACTCAAATTAAAATCAATAAAATTCTTCGTCTGAAATGACATCATTCCATTGACTTTCCCAAAGAGTGTTAATCAACAAATTTCCCTCTCTTGCGTCTTTATGTAATTTACTTCTTATTAAATAAACTTATTAAATAAATAAACTTACTACAGATTTAAATAAATTTTTATATATTGAATAAAATTTGGGGTTATCTAATATCTGCTATTGTGGTTTTTTGAATCAAAAAATTTTAACCACAAAATTTATATTGAAATACATATCTCACATCAACTGGAAATTTGAACGGATTTGGTTCAATGTCAACAACGTATGACCAGATAAAATCATGTGAATCGCAAAAGAAATTTGATTTAAGATTTTTAAAAATTATATACATATTTAATAAACAAATATGAATCACAAAAGTGTAATCAAAACTAAGAATATATGTTTATAATAATAAATAAATAAAGCAAATGTACCATTAATTAACCAGGCCTTAACAGCGGGTAATATTAGGCGAAAGCTAATTTCAACAATTTATAATGAATACTTAGAAGTCTTATTGAATTTTGAAGACTTATTCACTAAAAAATATATATATATATAAATGTTTAGTTTATTTTTTTGTAATCTTTTTAAAAATAGGTAAAATTGTATTAAAATGATTCATATAATGAATTGAAGATTGCAACAAATATACCTTTGAAATATCAATTACTAATCACTGATAACGACTATATAGAACTAAGTATTCAATACACCAGTTGATAAATATAATGCAATTTAATGCAATAATTACGAAGAGCTATAAATATATTCGTTATAAGGGACTTTGCTCTCGGAAAAGGAATCTAATAGATAAGTGCAGAAATCATAAATATATATGAGATAGAAATAAACATCTTTGACCCTGTAAAGTACATGTATTGTGTATGAGAATTACCCCTGCAAACTATCCGCTTGTCTGTCTGTCCAGTCGATCGTTTCTCAGAAACTTTAAGAGCTAGAACAACAAAATTTGGAATGTAGGTTCCTGGTTTTCATACGATATACGAGTATCTTTAAAAAATTTTATTTTTTTTGAATTTCGTTTTGGTACAAATATAAAATTCACCATAATTTACCTATTTTGTGAATTTCATTAAGATTGAAAAATAAACACGGAAATTATTTAACGTAAACTATCCGATTGTACGGCACGCGGGTGCTCGAAAACTAAATAACGTACAGCGGATTCAAAACAGTCTCTTTGTGTGTGTGTGTTTGCATAAACAATGACTAAGGGATTGTCGTAGTCGGGTATACTCGTTTGCAACGTTTTGACTTCTTTAATATGTTTTTAATTTTCGATTTAAAAAACGACTAATTCTACTAGGAGACTTGTATGAAGAGCATTAAAACTTCGACTTAAAGGGACCCCTCAGTTTTTCTTTTAATTTATATTGCATTAGTATTGCGCCCTTTCATTGGAGCATTCAATTAATGTTTGTAATGTTGTCATATTTACTGTTATTACTTCATTTCTGTAGTTGCCTTTGGCGTTGGCATTGCAGCTGCTGTTTCTGTTGTCTAATTGAACTGTCATTAATTTGTATGCATTCAACATAATTATACAAAAATAAATATGAATAAGTCATAAGCAATTTTATTCGATTCATTCGGATAGTGTTACGGACGCTTTTCATTGCGTTGCATCCTCAATCAATCTTTCGTCCCATAACGGACGGATATGGTGCAAAAAAAAAAGAGAACGAAATACTTTCAAGTTGTTGCCACAGTCTGTGACCCGCTCTGTTGATCCCACTTACTTACTCATTTGCCCATTGGATTTTTCTCATATATTTACTTTTTTTTATATTTGTGTTATTTTACTTCCATTTTCATTTCTGTGTATTGCCTTTGGGCATCATGTGCTAAAAAATTGTTGCGTTGTTTGCTCTTTGGTTGCGCCTCAGTGATTAACATGCTTTACAGTAGTTGGCGTTGCACAGAACAAAATAACTTGTATTTCTGACTTTTTATGGTCGATGGTCAGCGATATTTTTTAACGTGTATTTACATGAGAAACCAAAAAAAAAAAAAACGAAAACAAAAACACAAATAAAACGCAAACCTCCATTACATACTATAATTTAATATTTTTTTGACACCATAATTAAAATATTTATTTCAGTTTGTTGAACTTCTTTTTAATCTATGGCTTAATGAGTTAATAATTAGCTTTGTACTACTTTAATTATGAGGACAAAATAAATTTAAATTAATAATTACATATCTTTAACTTTGATAAAGTTGCTTCCTAATGTTTTGATTATATTTTTAAAACCTTATTCTATTTATAAAATAATTGCAACTAAAGTCTTTATATTGTATTAAGTACTGTAACTTAACTTTTATGGCCCATTATCAGTTGCAGAATAGCCCTCAAAGATTATGATCCCAGCTTATACTCGATTATATTTCATAGAATTGATTTTGGTTGCTTTTAAAAATAGTAATTAGCTATAAAATTTACTTATTATTTATATAGTATATATATATTTCTAGTCTTTAATACATATATATATATATTTCTTAACTAATTATACATATTTTTAATCTCTAGTTATAAAAGATTTTTTATCGAAATCAAATCTTTACAACTTACCAAATTTCATTGCCTATCATGACAGCTCATACATTAACTCACAAATAGAAAAGAGAGAGGGAGAGGGGATTTAAGACTCTGGCTAACTATTCAATTTTCCTATACTCTGACTTATAAAATTAAAATTAACTTATATAATAGAGTTTATTTTCCTATTTACTAACATATTAACTTCATTTATTGATAAAAACTTTATGTGTTTAGCATAGGAAATTTTAAGCAAAAAAATTACTATTTAATCTGTTACAATTCATTAGTTTATTTAATATTAATATTAATTAATATTGCAACTTCATTAAGTACTAGGCTATATATATAGTGAAATAAATGAATCAACTAAATTTTAGAATTTATTGCCTGTAAAAAACACATAACAGTAATCTTAATAAAAAAGTAAAAACTATATATTAAATTTATCAAAACAAGAAATGAGCTTAACTAATTTATTATTTAAGCTGTATTTTATTTAAATGGCTGGTAATATTTAGTGCAGTTCACTTAATGTTACATTATGTAAAATTTTTAAGCAAATATTTCAAGATGCCATTATGCTTTCAACTATTTAACTATTTAAAGAAAATACTGACACAGGCAGTGAAAACAATTTGTCTTAATCATCAAATCACACGCTGTTTCTAGGCTAAAAGAAATATTTCATCGAAAAACTCATCGGAGATTTTCAACACTTAAAAAAAAAAACGAAATCGAAGGGAACTAAAAACTGCGCTCAGATACTAAAAAATGTTTTAGTTTTTTTTTAGTTTTTTCTTTTTTTGAAGTTTATTACTTGAACATTTATCATTCTATAGTCCAAACAAAATGCAGCATCATGTACTGAAATATATAGATGCATATATATACATAAATGTATGTATGTATATAGATTCAACATCTAAGATCAAAGTTCTAAACTTAGAACAATGCCAAGTTATTTTTCAATAATTTGGAAGGCAATTTTAATTAAAACCAACAATAAAATCTCAATACAAACACATTGAAACCACAAACAACTACAGGTAATATGTGGTAAAGCGTGTGAGATATGAGAACAATAAGATAAATAATTATTTATATATGTATATTAATATATATATAAATATATATATTAATATATATATATACATAATTTTCCTTGTGTGCTTGGCACATTTTATAAAATTAAAAATTTAATTTTTCTTTTGCCCAATGCGTTGTTTATTGAATGAAATTCAAATTTTTTATGCATATTTTATGTCATATTTAAAATTGATATTAACAAACTGATTAACTTGTCCCTTGGGCATGTTAACAATATGCTAATTATGGTTTATAGTCAGGCCATAATAGAATGGCATAAATAGATAGATTTATATAATGCATATAGATATATAACGTTGACTATAGTTACTTAACTAAACTAGTCTTAGTTTACAAGGTTATTTAATACAGTTAAAGTCAGCAATATATGAACTTGAACTAATTTAATATAGTAGTATAGGTAAATCTGTATAATGCTCTATAAATAATTAGTTATTTAGATTTCTCAAGTTGCAAAGCTGATTATAGTTTCCATGTCAGTAGGTTATACGATTAATTACATTGGATACTTTTTATGCCTGTGCACACGGAAAGTTCCACACAAAAGATACAATCAGCTTGTAGTCGTTTCCGTTAATGTATTACGTATCTTTCTCTCATGTTAAGCCTATTTTTATTACCATTTCTGCTGTAGCCAACTGAGTTACAGTTTGTGAATATTTTGTGTGTTTTTTTTTTTACCTATTCTTAGCCAAGATTGTTAACAATCTCGTTTCGTTTTATTCTAGTTACTTTCTTTTTTTTTTTTTGCTTTACTGTCCGCCATCATCCAATTCAATTTGTGGTTTATTGGTTATGGATTGAAAACAAACTCACATACATATACACATACACAGATACACACATACACACATAGAGGTATGCAACGTTGAGTTGCGGCCAAAAATGCGTCGCAATGCATTTTTATAGGTTTTTTGTTTTTTTTTTCTTTCTTTTTTGTCTTTGTTTTGTGAGAGAATTGACTAACTGGTCAAGGTTGAGCATTTATTTATATGCTCAGCCATATGACGCATACTTGTTCTCTTTGCATCAATATATATATATATAATATATACAAATACATACATATATTTTGTATACATACAAGAAAAGTTTCTATATAAAATTTTCCTCTGCACTTTTATTTTGTATTGTAAGCAAAGTTGGCATAAACTAAAGAAGAGCAAATATTAACTATGACATTTATGACACATTTCTGCTCTCTTGGCAGAAGAATTACATAGATTTCACAGATAAGTTGAAAACATAAGAAAGTAAAATAAAAAGAGAAACAAAACAAAAGCTAAGAACAAGTATAAATACATATAACAACAATTTATAGTCACGTGCCAAAAAGTACACACAGCATATAAAACAGTGTATAACTTTGCCAAACATGGGAAAAAAAAGTAAATAAATGGAAATAAACAAAAAATAAGAATGTGAAAATTTAAACGCAGTTATAATAGCACATATATACCCTTACATAAGAAAAGATTAAATTCTTTTATTTATTTTTTATTTATGTATATTTTAAGAGTAAATCTGTATTATAATTATTGTATAGCCAGAACAACTATTCAAGTTAATATTACAAATATTATCGCTATCTACTATTGTTTTACTTAGTATTTATTATAAATTATAATTTCATCAAAAATAAAACTTCAAACAATCTTTGTTCAATTACAATAAAGGAGGGCGTAAACATATCTAAGTGATTGCCATAAATCTGGAGATTTGATATATATTTTTTCATAGTCCTCTTAACGTCACGTTGTAACCATTGAGTCCTGGCTAAAGTTTGCATTGCTAAAGTGCAAGAGTATTTGAAAATTATGCAACATTTTCTAGCAGAAGGTGTTGACTGCAACATTTGTTTGCAAGCCCGTATATATTTGCATATTCTTTACATATATGTAATACATTTTTAAAATACATTTAAGTCTACATCAATATATATGATTTATATACTTGAGTGCAAGTCATATTTATGTCCAAACATGTGTCAACTTATTGAAGTGATGTAACTTCTGTATAAGGATCAAAGTAGAGTTGTATCATGTTGCTTGAAATTTAAGTATGAGACGATTCTTATAGTCTTATAGTGTGTTTATACTATGAAAAATGTAAGTTTAATGCAGTTTAATGCAGTAAGGAAATATATAAAAGAGATGGAAAAAACCCTTTTCAAAAATTTAAAAAAAAAATGTATATATATTTATTATGAAAGTTATTAGTCGTGTCGATCTAGCCGTATCCATCTACTATCTGTTTGTCTGATTGAGAGGCTATAAAAAAGGAAGAATACATCCGGCTATAGCATTATTTTGATTCTACCCTAGGCAAAAGTATATAGTTATAATTTTATTATAAAAGTAATCAGATTTGGTGTCAACAAAAATTTTAAGATTAGAAAAGAATTTCACGAACAAGATCATAAGATATAATATACAGATTCATAGACTAGAAATATAGAGCTATTTAATGTCAATTAATACTAGCAAAAAAAAAAAACTGTTTTATTAAGATACAGATATATAGTATATGAAGTACTTAAAGAAATTTTACTGTTTTTGTACCTTTAATAATGTAGACACATCATAAAAAGTGAGTAAAACGCATTTCAAAAAGAAAAGTTTCATGAAAATTGCAAAAAGTGCACAATCGAACAAAAAGAAGCGCAAAATCTGCAATATCCGGTAATTTCGTTTTACGGTACATTTCTTTTCTGTCAAGTTTTTTAAACCGAACAACATCCAAAGAAATAGCAGCGTCATCGCCAAGACTTCAATCCCATCGCTTTAACGTAGATTTTAGACTTAAAAAACTAGAAACTAGACTTAAACAAAGTAACTAAACTAGTACAAATGTCTATATAGTATATAGTATATAGAATATATATACCGTATACAGTATTTAGTTAGATAAAAGTATAGTTGGTTTTGATTTTGGGAACCGCCAAAGACAAACAATGGCAGTTGGCAGACACTTTTCCAGCTCTTGCAGTGATTGCTATGCGTCGCACGTCGAGGGCAACCCAAAGAAAAGCCGACATAGTTGGCAATAAGATAGAGATGCTGTGAGAAAAGGTGTGATAAATGAGAGGGAAAGCGGAAAGCGGAAAACGGAAAGAGGAAGTAGCTTCGATAAAGAAATTTTTTTGTAATTTGCCGTCTGGCTCCCAAAAGGCACGTGAATAGATGTTGACTTTCCATGCCAATGTCGCGTACGTATCACATTCCTTGATGAAGGCAGCTGCCAGATGGAGTTTGGCCTTTATTCAAACGAATTGCTTTAGTTTACCAAAATTAACTAAATGGCCGACTATCTGCTCTGCATGTATATATATACATATATATATATATATATATATATATAGAAGTGAAAACAGAACAAAAATTTGAAATGAAGATAAACGTTGATGGGAACGGGCTAAGCTCACGTCTAACAATTGCTGATTTACATTTATGCTATCTTCCTTATCTTCCTCATCTTTCTAATGTTCCGTCATTTGCTTTTTCTTTCCTCTTTGCTACGCCACTAAGTTGCCATGCGCTAAAGCTGCATGCCCCAGGGTAGACCTCTTTCTTCTAACTAGTCCAAGTATCTACAGTCACGCCCCAAACCAGTCCAAACCAAATATGGTTAATGCCTCACACATTCAACCGAACTTAATAGCACAAAAAATATACAACAGATGTTGCAAATTTATACGAAAGTATTTAAATCTAACCCTGCTAAGGTTTTCAATTCAATATAAAAGTCAAGAATATGCGACTTAAGTTATAAAAAGAATTTTATAGTAAATATAATTGTTAAATACCATCAAAGATATTTGTTGATCAATAGTCACGATAACTTTTAAAATAGAATTGTTTAAATTAATCAATGGGCTGTACATTGACAACATTATTTCAAGATGCGTCATATATACACAACATAGTGGTACAGTGGAAATTCGCTTGAAAGATTATACAATTTTTAAAACAAGTTTTTTATTTAACACACAGTAAATACATTTTATTTTCTAGTTAAATAAATAAATAAATAAACAAAAAAAAATAAGTCTTACTGTATAAATTATTTCTAAATATTTATAAAATATTAATAGATTCTCCGGAAATTAACTAGTTTTATTAACACTCACGACAATTAAGTTATCATTTATCAAAATAATAAATAATTCCGCGGAAGAGTAAGATGAAAAGATAAACAAATTTATTGAAAATTTCATGTGAAATTAATGTTTTATTATTTTAATTATTGTTTATATTTTTTTCTATTAATACTTTGTAAATTATTGAAGTTTATTTAAAACATTTTCTTTATTTTTTTTCCTCTCTTTTTAGCCCCTTTGCCTTATTGTAAAAAAGAGCAAAGCGGAGCTATTGGAAATATGCAAAATCCAAAAGTATGTAACACATAGAAATAATCATCGGAGACCCCATAAAGTATATATATTCTGAATCAGGACGACAAGACAAGTTCATCTAGCCCTGTCCGTCTGTCTGTCTGTCCGTCTGTATGAACGCCTGTTTCTCAGAGACTATAAGAGCTAGAGCAAATCTAGATTCGTTATGTTCGTAGGTTATACGAGTTTGTTTTTGATTTTTGAATTTCCTCCCCTGACCCCCGCAATTCGAAAAAAACGATTATTAAGCACAATTTTCAACCGATCAAATTTATTTTTGGCACACATCATAATTATACCATTCTTGATCGATGTTGTGAATCTGGGTAAGATTAATCAAAAATCTCGGAAGTTATAGATCATCAAAAGTGGCGTTATGGGCCCCGGGGGGGTATAGTAGTGCACGCAAAATAAGAGCTAGAGCAACGAAATTTGGAACGTAGATTTGTTATGTTTGTACGCTATACGAGTTTGATTTAGATTTTCAAATTTCCTCCCCTGACCACCGCAATTTGAAAAAATCGATTCTTTTTCACACACATATTAAGTAGACCATTCTTCATCTACGTTGTGAATTTCGTTAAAATTTAACAATAAACACGGAAGTTATACAACATTAAGTACCGCGCTATGGAGCGTGGGGGCTAAAAGGTGCGCGCAATGGCTAAGTACGTGCAGAACTGTGTGTATGTATGAGTATGTGTGTGTATGGCTGTATATGTAGGCAAAGGGGCTCTCGTAGTCGGGTACACTCGACTACAGACTTCTTATTTGTTAATGCTAGAAATTCTTTACCAAATTTTTATAAATACTATTCATAAGTAAACTTTTTAATATATAAATCTAAAAAGAAAATTTTATTATTGATTTTTCTTAATTTTCTACTAAATAAGCAATGTATTTAACGCATACATACACAATATTAATAAAAAAATAAAAATAAAAAAAATTATTGCTTTTATTTTACTTTTTGTATAAATTTTTATTTCGCTATTTTTGGAACTATTATAATTTCAGCTACTCGCTGGCTTTAACTGCCGCAGAATGTGATTAATACGCTTATAATTGGACAAGATTTATATACATTGTGATTGTGTGGAGAGCTCATGGCTCTGGCATGGGGATAGCTCTACGCAAAAGTATTCATACGCAAAAAAGAAAAATGTAAGTACTTGAGAACTGGGTATATCCCACAATGAATAGCCCTTTTCTGTTGTATAATATAATATATTATATTATACGATCTTTTTGAAATTTTCATTAAATATAAATAAATATTTAGATTGTCGAGTGGATCATATTAAATTAATTAGATTAGAGTAGAAAAATTATAAAGGTGCAAAACTAATGTATAGATATTTTACTTAAATATTAAATGACAATAATATAATAGTAGTAAAGTTAAGTATTAAGTAAAGTCTATTCCCTAGAAAGTTTTAGGTAACCTATTGGAATTATAAGATTAAGATAAATAACATTTTTAAGATATCATTTTATCTTTTGTGATTACAACGACGACAGAAAACTCGCGTCATAAAAATAGAAAATAACAAGGTAGAATTTATCATTTATGTATTATTCTTTCAAACCCGTTTGATAGAAACGGATCAGAACAATTTAAAAGAAAAGTGCTACAGATCAACGAAATTTTAAATTTTGCACAAATTTAAGACAAAAAGCAGATTTTTTCGAATTTTCCGAATGTTTTTAAAAGCTATTAACAAAGTTGAATAGCCTTGGCAACCAAATACATAAAGGAATTTTAAAATATATACATATAATAGAATAAACAATGAAATGTTTAAACACAAAGAGTAAATTTACGTGCATTAAGCAGGAAATTTCAAAATGAACTTTTAATTATGGATCGGACGTAGATGCAGAAAAACAAATAGAAATTAGCAATAAGATTATTAATTGCTAAGAATATATAATATATAATTGAGAAAAAAAATAAACATATTTATATATATGTTTGTATATAGTAAAAAAAAAAAAAAAGAAAATAAAAATCAACGCAACAATGAAAACAAAAAATAGAAAATAAAGCACACGCACAGATGCGCGGAATAGAAATCTAAAAGTAAACTAAGAGCATCAACTACCTGTACTGTAACAACAACAATATAAAGAGAAGAGCGCATATTTTTGGATTGAGCAGTCAAGAGAGGAGAAGGGGACACAAAAACCGGTATTTCAAACAAACAAACAAAACGAACGAAGACAAGTGAATCCATAGGCTATAAATGTTTGTATGTGCACACATGTACATATACATGCGATTGTGTATAGCACATAAGAAATTGATGTAGCAGCGCATAATGAAACAATGTCGGCGTCTACATCGTCGCTGCATGCAAAAGCAATAACAACAACAACGGCGACAAGGGCCAAAAAAAAATGCAATGAGAAGATATAAACGCAAAAAGCAGAAGAAAATGTGCGCGCTGACAGGTTCAAGCAAACGGGCGATGAAATTGAAATAAAAACGGGAGTTGCATTGTCGTTGCCGTCGGCGTTGGCGTTGGCGTCAGCGTCGGCGTCGTCGTTAGTGTCACAGACACTCAATGCGTTGCATGCAACAAGCTGCAGTAATAACAAAAACAAAATAAGCAGAAGCGTATTTTTACCCATTAGCGCAAATATTTGAATCTCTAGTTTTTATTTTATTTTTAATTTCTGACGACCGCATTTCATGCGATTGAGCAAAAGTAAAAGCATAACAAAAACGCGTGCTTTGCTACACCCACAGACAAAGGCACACACACAGGCTCAGACTTGGCATGCAGAAAACGGTAAATTTGTCACATTTTGATTTCTTAACGTTTTATAGGATTACTCACCTTATAAACTGAAAATGTTTATTATTCTTTTTATATTTTATTATTTTGACCTTTGTAGCTGTTGCATCTGTTTACGTTGAACCAATATTAATTATATGTATGTAGGTATATACTTTTATTTTTTGCGGAATGGGAAAGGTAAAAACAATATTAAATCACAAACACACGCACACTTACATAGACGCACACAAACACACACGTAAGCACATTCACTTGTACACGCCTACACTAGCGGTTATAGGAGCACTTGTGTGCACTTTGCGTTTTTTTTTTGACTTTCGGAATGGTGATTTAGAGTTCACTATTAGCGGTACTCTTGTTGTTGTTGTTGTTGCTGTTGTTATTATTACTGTGTTTGTTGTTATTATTGACGATAGTTGTGATGTTGTTGTTGTTACTGCTGCTGCTACTGTTGTTGTTGTTGTTGCTGCTGTTGTTATTGTTGCTATTGCTGTTGATGATGTCGATGCTGTTGAACCATTTGCTTTGGCACGCAAATAAACATAAGCAATTGTTCGTATTAAAGCAGCATACAATACATAACACTATAACTTTTTTATATGTGAGTCATACATAGACCTAACGGTTAACTTCTTTGGCAGCGTTATATTATTTTATTTTTGATAATACTAAAATTATTAGACATTATATTATTTTACGAAGACACAAACAACAAAACGAAACACCATCGGCGAGCGGAGCGACGCAGTGGCGCGACAACACGCACGGACAAGAGAAGTATTACTGGTAGAAATCTCTGTTAATTTTTCTTATAAGAGACAAATTTTAACAGCAAAGTGATGGCAACGTGTGGAAAACCGCCACGAGATTGATCACGCTATAGTAACCCAAGTGAATTTATATTATATATTTAAGGAGGAAGGCAAAATAAACAAATTTTTCAAATTATTACGTAATATATATATTTTTTTTATTTAATATGCTTTAGAAACCTTTTCTGAAATCATAATGCTATATTCAGAATATTCTTTACAACTGATACATTTTCCGTGCCTTGATGCATATAAACACGAATACATCTCTTGCAGACAGTCTGTTTACATACATGCAAGTTAACAGAGTAAATTTAGCTAGAGATGTGCGTTATTTTTAACGTTACTATCGTTGAGAAATTCCGAATTTGCTATACAACAGTAAAGTTGATTGTTAGTAATTTAAACTATATTTCTAACATATTTTGCCCAAAATAAAAATAATTATTATATAGTTACAATTTTTCTACAAAAGAAAAAAAAGCATGCATTAATATCTAAAAGTAGATATGTATATTAATCCAAACAATAATTTAAATCACATAAAAACTTGGAAGTAATATATATGGTTATCAAGGTACTTTTAAAATTTTTAAATAAGCTATTAATAATTGATATGGTTATCAGAAATATATGTATGGATATGGTTATAGTTCTCAGAAAAAAAGGTACTTTAAAATTTTTTAAATAAGTTATTAATAGTTGATACAAAATTATATTTATAATACTCTTTATTCTGGTAATCCTCTGAGGTACGAATAAACCTGCATTTTCATCTTCAATTTTTCTAATGGTGTTGCAAATGCGTGATGTATTGCATCCATTGTCATATCGATGCATTGACTGCGAGTAAAACCAAAAGTTTCGGTAGCCAAAAAAAATTCTTTCGATAAAGTAGTATCAAAAACGCCGCTGTCATCGGTACAAAGAACCTTTGGAGTTTCCATCACCATCAGATCTTTCAGATGATGATCAGATAAGTTTTTAACAGTACCACACTTAATGTTGCTAGTGAGACAGCACTCAACTGGAATGTCATTTTCCTTCAAGTGGTCATAGGCTGCGCTAGTAAGGAACGTACCATGGCCACAGCGTGACATACCAAATTTCAACATTTCCTTTATTTCTAAGGGATTATCAATTTCGCCACAATGAATGGCTAGCTTCAGACCTTCTTTACGAGCCAATTCAAGTACAGGGACAAAATCGGTAAAATTGCCCTGATGTGGATTACCGCTGAAATCAATACCAACTACAATATCTGGATCAGATTTAAAAAACTCCAGAGCTAATTCGATTGTTTCCTTTGCATTTGCCAATGGCTCACTACGGTTAATGGAAGGCAATAGCTTAACATCAATACCATATTGGCTATGGGCACTTTTAATGGATTCTATTACAGTATTCATGTAATCACGGCGAGACATATGTTCGTTGGACTTTGGCGTGGTACGTAGTTCCACATAAATGACATTATCTTGCACAAAGTCACGTATGACCATTTCAGTGGCATATTGCAAGCCCAGTGTTGTTGCTGTTAACTCATGAACAAAGTTAAACTTCTCGAAGCAATCGTTTAAGTCGGAACCTTTTTTAAACTTATTGAAACGATCGCACATTGTATTGAACTCATCTGTTTGTGGTCCATAAACCTTTTCAGCCAATTCTCTTATGCTCTCGCTATTTAAACTGCCATTCAAGTGAGCGTGAAGTTCAACTTTTGGCAATTCACGTAAAAACTTCAACATTTTGTGGAAAATAGCAATTAGTTTTTTTCTTTTTTAATTTGGAGTAGCTATTAGCCGGTATTTGTTGTACTATGTTTTGTCGAGACAAATTAGTCAATGACAGCTGTTTCTTAACAGTAAACGTAGCATTTCTATTCCTGCGTTTATAACAGCGCAAACTAGTTCTCAGCTGCTTGTAACATAAGCTTAACAGTTTTGTTCAATTGAACAATTTTTAACAGTTAACAGCGCTGAAATAATTATGTGTAATCGATAGAAATCTATCGGTCTGAAGGTTGAAAAGAAAATATAACTTTTTAAGTTTGTTTTTTTTGGTGTTTGTTTTGTAATATCCGTGATGTCGGAAGCGCACTTGGAAGCACCAGCTTCGGTGCGCCTCACAAATGATGATTTTCGAAAGCTACTCGCTACACCACGAGCACCGCCTTCAGGTTCCACAACCAGCAGTAGTAATAGCGGTTACTTAGCCACTGCACAATTTGCCACTCCAGCCGCAGTAGGCGAAAAGAAGAAAACTCAGGGAAGTAGCGAGCGTAATGATCTGCGACGAAAGAAAAAGAATTTTTATGCAGCACTCAAGAAGCAGGAGGATGTAAAGCTGCAGGAACTTTCCGAAAAGTACAGAGATCGAGCCAGGGAACGTCGCGATAATGCAAATCCAGATTATCAGAATGCTAGCACACCTGGACATGGCAGCAATACAAATGCATACCGAGCTGTGGCTCCAGATATGAAATCGGGCGTTGATGCAGCTGAACGCAGGCGACGAATAATTCAGGAATCCAAATTCTTGGGTGGTGACATGAAACACACTCACTTGGTGAAAGGTCTTGATTATGCGCTGCTGCAAAAAGTTCGCTCCGAACTGCACTCCAAAGAGGCAGAGGAAGAAGAACTAGCAGCCGCATTGGCGCGTGAAAAATTGGCCGAAGAAGCTGCTGCCGCCGAACAGTTGGAGGCAGAGCGCCGCGAAGCAGAAGATATAAATGCAATTAATAGTCAATTAGCACGTAACATCTACAATCTCATTCAAACTCGACGCTCAAAGGAGGTTGCACGCAACGAGCTGTTTGCACCTGGGCGAATGGCCTACGTTATCGATATGGAGGATGATATGGAAGTGGACATACCTACAACATTAAAACGCTCCAAGTTCGAGGTACCAGTGGCAATGGAAGATATTGCCACCCTCACCACAAATGATATTGTTATAAACAAACTGTCACAAATCTTAAGCTACTTACGTGCAGGAGGACGACACAAGAAAAACAAGAAACGTGACAAGGATAAGCCTCTGTTTTATGAAAAGGAAGTGGAACACGTGCGCGATCAACAGCATAACCAAGTCACAGTTGATCTTACACATAGCAACACCAATAAACCTGACAAACCCTTGGGCGACAACATATATGATGACGTGGGTGATTATCAGCCTACTGCAACGCGTACAGAACGTAATCAATCCAAGCCCACAAACCAAACCTATTTTGGCGATGCTGCTCCAGAGCCTGAGGAACCGGTTGTAACCAGCATACCAGCACCATCCAAAATATCCAAAGCAATGGCTTCACGGTTTGCTAACGAACCGGAGGGCTATGCCGAATGCTATCCTGGTCTAGAAGAGATGAATGATGCAATTGATGATTCAGATGATGAAGTCGATTATACCAAAATGGATTTGGGTAACAAGAAAGGACCCATCGGAAGGTGGGATTTTGACACACAGGAAGAGTATTCTGATTATATGAGCACCAAGGAGGCGCTACCCAAAGCTGCCTTTCAATACGGTGTTAAAATGCAGGATGGCCGTAAAACCAGAAAAAACAAAACCGAAAAGAATGAAAAAGCTGAACTCGATCGCGAGTGGCAAAAGATTCAGGTAGATTCCATAGCATTCCATCAGTTTACCAAAACAATACTAAAACCCAAAATATTCACATTTTTCAGACAATCATTCAGAAACGCAAAATGCCCAAAGATGGTAGCGGTGGCGGAGGAGGAGGTGGCGACGAACCTGAATATAAATCTGCTAAATATTAAATGCAATGCAAACAATCTTGGAATATTTATTAAATCATGCAGACTTTTCTTAAATAAAATATTTCAAATTTATTTTAAAAACCCTAACTAATATTATTTTAAATACGAAGTTGTTTCTCCGCGTGGAAATGAATCCTTTTTACCCAGTAGAAAGCCAACAAAATGAAACCTTTTAATCAGAAAAGGAATGATGACACATCACAGCTTTGGTAGAAGAATCAATCTTGACAGGAATTGTCCCTGAATCGTCGAGAGTGTGACTTCGTCACAATATGCCACAGATGATTGGTGGTTCCAATTAACCAGCCAATACAGGTGAAGCCTTCTTCAGGTAATTCTCGCATCCGCTTGGAGTATGAGCTCATTAACGAAAAGGCTAAATTATATTCGTAACCCAATTCATAAGTCAAAGTTTATTTTTGCAATATATATTTTAAACTGTATGATCTATTTATTATAGTAATATTTTGTAAAACATTAAATTATATATATGTGTACGTAAATTATTTGTATATACTCGATCGTATATATATAAACATATATATCTATATATATATATTAATTAGACATATATATTAAACATTCTAACCCTATGCTAAACATTTAATTAATTAGTATTTGCTGTGATCCTGATGCTTATTCTTCTACTGGGAAGTGGATGATGGAAAGCATACATTCAGAATGAGAGTGTACAGAACAGAGAAAGAAAGTAGGAAGGAGGAGGAGGGATTTGTTTCTGTGTTATCTTTTATGATTATTAATAACAATCCTTTGCCTTGAGAAATACATTCACTTACATTACGTATATATATACTACTTTATATATTAATAAATATATATATGTATGTGTGTGTGAGTATATATATATATGAAATATAATATAATATATTACGTTCTGTAACTACACTAAGCTATGGTTAATTCCTGCTGTGTATAGGTATCTATAATGTGTGCTCGTAAGAAGACCTGCGTCCCAATGTTCCTAATTGGAGACTCTCATATGGATGCATTTATGTTTGTATATGACACAGTCGATAATATATCTTGGGAATGCTAATATGAATATATCCTATAAATATATATATATTATATACTGAATATAATGTTATTCTACCTTATATATATATATATATATATGCGTGGTTTAAGTGCTAACCTTATCTATCACCACATTCTATTTAAGAAGCGACAAAACTGTACAATAAAGAACTCCAGGCAATTAAAACGAAAAAGAAACTATAAAATTCGGTTATGACCAAAGTTAAAATACCCTTCGCATTGTTTTACTACAAAATACAATTAAAATATATATATATATATATATATATAGTTATTTTTCTCATTAAATAAATACGTTTTGGAAATATTCTAGAGATAAATAAAAAATTAAAAGAGCCATTTTTTAAATCTAACATTCATATCGGATCATTCACTTTAACACACAGACATAAAGACAGATTGTACAGATACAAATTAATACTTCTATTCTCCTTGATCCTGAAGAAACATATAAATTAACATTTATTTAATGAACGACTTAAAATATTAAATAGTTTTTTTTTGTTTTGTGCGTAAAATGAGACATTTCAAGAGGTTCTTATAACGTATTCAATGCAATATATACAACAAATCTATATATATAATTATATATCAATATCAATATATATATCTATAGATATAATATATTCTTTTTTATCAATTTTACAATTAATGCAAAGGGCTTACACTTTGTCCGCTGATCTCACTTGTGGTAGAAGCAATATTCTTTGGTTTTTTCTTTATATGGGTTATTACTGTATCTCTGGGTATTATAATCTGTTAATCTAAGTATTATTATAAGCAGATCTTCGAGTTATATTGGTTTTAATTTATGTGCTATTATACTATATAGATTGGCTAGGAGCAAAACCTCACATGCTTAACAACTCCTATCTCACTACCAATCTTATATAGCTTCTATACAAGACAAAGATATTGTATTAAGTTGTGTCTGCAACGCTGTGTGTGAGTGTATTAGTCTGTGCGTGGCTGAGTGTGTGGCTGAGTTACTGTGTGTGTGTGTGTGTGTGCGTGTGTGTGTGTTGGTGATATATAGACTACTTTTAGCTTGAGCTACTTAATGTCCAAAAGCGCCAATGTTTCCGACGCCAGGTCGGAGATCATTTATACCAATTATTGGATATTGGTGGTTGTCGTCTCTCTACCAATTTAATATCCTTAACACATAAATCATGCTTGGAATTACTGGCAAACCGGATGACACTCTGTGTGCTCACTTGTGGCACATGGCGTAGATCAAGCCAGATAAGACTTTCACATTTCGAGAGATGTTCCAACGAATTTTCCGAGACCAAGCGACAAGCGCTTAAATTTAATTCCGCCAGTCGTAGAATGGCCGTTGTTGAGGTGCCTATTTGTGCAACTCCCGCATCGGTAATACGTTGGCACGAGGAGAGATCCAAATGTTTGAGATTTGGCAATGATTGCATTATATAGCGTACGGCAACATCTGAGATGTCTGTGCCGGCTAGCTTGAGTATCTTGAGGTCACGCAGACGCGTCTTTGAATCACTTAAACCAGGACGTGAGTCCTTTGGTGGTGACAATATATCCCGTATGGCGCCATCGTTCAGGCCGCGAACAAAACTAAGATCAAGTGTCTGCAGAGGTGGGCACAAACATGTATGTAAAGCCAATACTGCTCCAATGGGACAATTCTGCAAGGAGAGATTTTTAAGAGCAGGCAGACGTGCCACAAGCCATGCCAACTGTCTCTTGGCTAGCTGCGTCCAATCCAATATTAAATGCTCCGGTTGTCTACGAACAATTGCTGTTAGCAATGATGCTGAAATCTTTAGCTCGGCGCAATTCATTCGCTTCCAGAGATCGGGATCAACTGCTGCGTTCGACCATGCCTTGCAGACGGAGCAACAAGTAACAAGTGTCTCTTGTGGCAAATACCGGAATATGATCTTCAGTACAGTGGGATCAACCGCCAGATTCTGAGAGCTGCTATTATTGTAATGCGAATGATGACCATTATGTCCATTGGCACCATTACTGGCAACACCACCAATGCCTGAACTTCCACCAGAAACAATACCCGTCATACTGAGACCGGCACCATTGTTAAGACCATTGGTGGCACCATTGCTCATTCCACTACCACCCAAAGAGGAACCGGCTGTTGAAGATGTCGGACGCACCACATAATGTGGTTTTTTAAGCAGACGGGATGATGAGTTAAGCATCTGCTGTGCCAACTGTGTGCGTATTGAGTTCTTTTTGCGTGCACCACTGCTGCTACTGCTGCCGCTGTGCCCAGTGGGTGTACTGCTTACGCCTGTTGTGGGTGTGCTACAATCCATCGAGCTGGAGCATTGAGCATCATTACTTTCCTGCATGCTGCTACTAACGCTAGTGGCATCATCACTCTTGCGACGTTTCATTTTCTCACTAGAATTAGGTGATATGCCCGGCGAAGGTGTGTCACAGCTGCTATTGCGATCCATCTTCACCTCCACCTGCAGATGACGCTTCAGCTTCCAATGTGATGTCGTATGCATGCCACTGCTGCCTGATTCCATTTCCGATTCGCTGGTAAATACAAAATCATTGTATTGTCCCACTGGTGGCTGTAATAAACTGCCATTGCTACTGCCATTGGTTGACCCTCCTCCAGCCTCATGACCCTCGCCACCATTGTTGCCATGTGAAACTGAAACACGCCGCACCTCCGATGACTTAAGGCGTGCACGAAAATGACGTGGCTATAATAAATAGAGGATAATACAATATTTTATCATTACAATACGACCTCTTGTGACCTTTGTACATAATGCAGTTATCAAAGGATTAAGGTCAATTACTGATAACATTTATTAATTTATTGATAAGTTTAATAAAAATAAATAAACACATTACTTACTTTATAATCATAGTTCTTTCCAGAGCGACAGCAACTGGGACATTCCCAGCTGTTAGGTAGATCCTCATTGACAATACCCTTCGCATCGGCAGCATCTTCGGTGCCATCGAGTTGGGATAACGCACAGTCTGGATGTGCTATCTCATAGCAAACTGAGCATTCCATTAGTGCTGATGGTCCTTCGAGTGAGGCCAGTTGTTTGGTTTGTGGTGACACTGGCGTCTGTCTCCAACCATCTAAATGACAATAGACACACTGAGCTGTAACTGGTAACATGGGTGATAGACACTGACGCATCATGCATGTCTGCTTGGCACGACCCGGTCCACCGAACTTAACCATATCCGTGCAGAAGGGACAAGTGCCGCAATCAGACCGCTGACATGCTGCACAATTCTTGCAGCGTGTACGTCTCCTTCTTGGTTGTCCAGTACCTGTCAAATGCGGTGACAACTTGGCACCCATTTCACCAGGTGATGGGCAATTATCTAACGGAACTGTAAGATTAGTGCCTTCCACTGTGCCAGATGATGTTGCAATAGCACTGACAGCATTATGATTGTCATTATTTGTGGGACTAATGCTTATATTGCTACTATTGCTATTGTTGATGCTGTTGCTGTTGTTGCTGTTGCTGCTGCTGTTGATGGTACTGGTATTGTTGTTGTTGCTGTTGCTGTTGCTACTGCTGCTGGCAGCTGCGGCGACAGCATTGGCCAAGTGCATCTTTTTAGGTGGACGGTACTTAAGCGTATCCTTAGGCAGAATAAAGTTTGCATCTGTCAAAATATGGCGTTAGGTAATGATAAAAAAAGAGGAGCAAAGTCAAAGGTTACGCACCTGTCTGTCCACCAGATATGCCATTGTCAAGCTGCTCCTTTTTTATAACTCCATTGCTGTATTCGACGCCAGGACTACCATAACTATGGTTATTATTATTATTACTGCCTACTGTACTACTTATATGAGAACTGCTGTTATGGCCACCAGATTCGGTTTCAGCTTCTCTAGCCGCTTCCAGTTGCTGCTGTTCCCGTATAATTTCCGCATTCTTTCGAGCTATTTCCTGTTTAATTTCATGCTTGACTCGTGTACGATCGTATACCTGGAATTTTGGTTTGAATTCGGAAGCCGGCCGTAGTACCGACATCCCTGTTATGGCCATTTCCTGTTGATCTTTGCAGTGTCTTTCAACCAATGAACGCACATCCTTAATAAGCGCTACAGGATCTAATACTAAACTGGGTACATTCTTCTTCTGTGGCGGCAGATCATATAGATACATGACGATCTCCTTTAGTCCAAAGAGCTCATAGTGTGTCAGATGCATGTGTGGACGTGTGCCCATATCAAGCTCACTAGCCGACGATTCACCGGCCAGATGTGAATGACCCAACAGTGTGTAAACATAACGTGCGAGCACATACCACAGCATTTCAGTGAAAAAGGGATAACGGAATTTTTGCGGCACTTTTGTATTATCCTCCACGCAGGCTGTCTTCAGCTGCTTAACAATTCCAAAGGAGTGCAAAAAATTACCACCAAAGACAAGAGATTGGGCGGGTGTATAGACGGCGTGAATCCAGCCGGTGGGTATGAAGAAGGTATTGCCAGCAGTTAGGTAAACGCGGGCACATTTCTCAACGGTATCGCCAAAAAATACATCCGCCTGTTTACCGGATAGCACCCACTTTTCGTATAGGTGCAGATTGCGATCGGTAGGCGGTATTAGCCAAAAGACTTTGCTACCTTTTAGTATATGGTACCACACAGAAGTACCACCGAAATCAATATGAAAATCTGTATAACAGTTCTTTACTGACATGAGACAATATTTTTGAACTTTTGGATACATCATTCCACCCAACAGATTGGTACCCTCCTTTTGTGCTTCCTTAAGCTGCTTTGGCCATACCACATCAACCCAATCAATCTGACGCACAATTTCCGGACTCTGTACGAAATGGTCAAGTCGAGTGTGTGAGAATTCTAATGATATAACATTAAGCAATCGATCCTTTTGTGGACTATCATAATATTGCTGCCATTCCTTCATGGTCATCTGTAAATTCTTCTGGGTATTAACATCCATCACATCCAAACAGCGGCGCGAACCAACGCAAAGCCGCACATCGTTTACGGTAAAATCTTGTGCGTCTGGCATTCGAAGACCCAAACCAGTCTTCTCCCTGAACAACAGCGGAATATTGAAGCCATGTTTTTGCAGGAATCTTTATTATCATGGAAAGTAAAAGTATGAAAACAAATATTTAAATTATTAACTATGAACAACAAAAAACCAGATAAATTTTTAATAAAAATTATGATCAGTTCTTATACAAATATTAAAGTACTTACGCGACTGTTAGATCACTTCCACGCATTTCGCGTACCATTCCAGCCTGTGCGAATTTCGAGGATTCAAGCTTTTCAGCAACACTAAACCCTCGCGCACCTTCTCCATCGTCATCGCCAAGCGACCATTCGTCATGGTAAAGCTTTCGCTGCTTGCGCTCGCGCTGTAACATTAAAGAGAGAAAAATATGTGAGAAAGATTCGGAACATATTAGTTAAATGATAGCCGGGAGTTCGTATGTTGGATAACTGCCTAAAAATAAATACTGAGGGCGGCGTCAATAATGCTGCCTGCACTGCAACGCAACTGACATCGTTTTCGTTTCTCTTGTTGATTCCATTAAATGAATCACAGTATGTTATTAATTACGCGCTCTGTTCACCACAAAAACGAACTAAATTCACCATACAGCTTCTACTCTCTCTTTCATGCGCATTGCGCAAGTAACGATAGCCGTATGGTGTTCGCCCCACTAGTATAAAGTACACCGTTTATGTCATCTCATTTTCATTAGCTCGCTCACCACCGATGGCGATACATTTGTGAATTTGCAATGATGATGTTGTCGTTTTCAATCTCATGGTCGTCTTTTTCTGGTAATTTCGGCGATAAAGTTAAAGAACCACCACCCGTACATCGTAGCATTTGATGAGGGCGCCTTGAGGGCAGCTTTTGCATGCACTTTGTAAAAGGCCAATAGAAATCGTGTTGTCGACAGCGTCACCTCTAGCTCCTGTTGCTGTCTTCTTTCTATGCGCATGCACCGGCCTTGCACTTTAAATATATATCTTTTGTATATATAGTATACATAAACAACAATTTTATTCATGTATGTGTGTGTTGCAGCACCGGCTGTTTGTTGAAAGAAAGGAGAACTGTTGTGTTTTATATCCACTGTATCATATTTTAAACAAAAAACAGGCAAATGTAATACATTGTCAGTGCATGCGTATACATGTACGTATACATAGCTGAATGCATATATTTACTTCCCTTGCATTAAGTTTATGAGTATTTGCATTTTAAAGTCAGTGGAAAAAAAAAAAATCTGTTAATGTTTTCTGTGTCTCTTTTTATAAGCTATCCTCATTTTGTCGGCTATGTTTCTGTGTTTGTATATTATATCCTTTTTAGGCTTTTTAGTTGCTGGGAACCTCACCAGTGGCTCAGATCACGCTCCAAAAATGCAGAAACTTGTTTTATGTCTGTTCTAAAAGATATTTTCAACGTGAATGCTGTGGTTGGTGTTAGTGTTTTTGTTGTTTGCCAGACAACACGACAACCCGACAACCCGACAACCAGGCAAGCAGACAGCAAAGCTTGTTTTTACTATAAAACATCTGGCAACACTACTGGACAATCGACAGGTAAAACTAATATAAATAAACGAAAACACAGGGAGCGTAACATGTGTGCCTGTTGTCTATATATATGTGTAAGAAAATATGCTAGTAAAGTGATGTCTATTATTGTGTTTGTGTTTTGTGAGTGTATTCTCTGTAAAGTGGCGTCACCGTGTAATGTTAACCGGCTTCCTGCCATTTGAGAGTTCGCGTTATGTATTCTATTGAGGTGCTAATTGAGTACGCCTGCCACCATCCTCATATGCGAATGGGAAGCAATGAAATTGGCATTTGCTATCTATAACCACAAACACACACACTTACAATATGCTATAGAAGTGCGTTAACAGAATGTGCTCTCTTTTCTGGGTTAGTCATTTCATTATTTATTTTTTATAAGCCGCAATACATGAGAATTTTAACCTATTTAAAGATGGGTACAGCTCCTACTTTGTATTCTGTGCCTTCTTCTTCAATTCTTCCATGTAATAAAATAGTTACATTAATAACTTAATATGTGCTATACACAATTATTTTGGTAAACAAATTAAAATAGTTAATATTGATATTATTATACATATATATATTGTTCAATTCGACTTCTACGTTACATATTGCCTCATCACTAGAATACAACTGCCTTTCTTGCCGTAAAGAACCGCGCAAACTATGAAGTTATAGAATATACACCACTAGCGCCACAATATTCATGAACATGAATGACAACGACTTCAGATAGATTTGGAAGAGGCAAAACAATGTAAAAATGGTAGTGTCTCTGCTTGTTGTTGCTAATTCTTGTTAGCATGGCCAACAAACAGCAGCAGCTGCTGTTCCAATTTGTTGCTAATCAAATGCATAAGCAAATTTAATTTGAAATTCAACATAGAAACAACTCTTCCCAACTTCTACAGAGTACGCATAAAGAAGTATTTTAATAATCACTATTAATGTTGTGTGACGAAGTTACGTATACATATGCATTCAAATTTATATATATAAATGAACTACGGCTGTTATCTACGATACCAACTTACACACATACAACAAATCATGAAAATCAAATTGAAAACGAAATGCGAACAACAAGCACAAAGAAAATGGCAAAGAATCCGCTTTTGGTCAGACGACGGCATCAGTTGAGCTTCAATGCTCAACGAGCGCAGTGTCGCAGCAGACCTCTCTCTGAATGATTGAGTTAGTTACTCTGTGCTGGCTGTGTGTACATGTGTATATAGGAGGGGTAGAACTTTAGCTCATCAGTTAGCTAGCGTATATTATTTATATAAATTCCTAATGATAATGACGATGGTTTACGTTTGTCGACCATACATTTACAAAGACAAACTTATTTGTTTAAGAGCATATTAATGTTATTAAAATATCTGTTGGTTAATAACTCACCAATTGTCGGCGCTGCACACCTTTCGGATTTACATTTCCGCCTGCAGCGATGTCGCTGCTGTTGTTGTTGCTGTTGGTTTTGCCAGGCGACGACCCCGTTTCGACAGCGGACATCGCCACAAATATATCGCTTATATTAGCACTTATACTTTTATTTTCTTTAAACTTCGCACGTTTGTACGACTCGTTTGCGGACGCTGTAATCAGCGATACTTTTGTTGTTATTTTTTTGTCACTCCTCACTTTTAATTATTTGCTGTAATCAGAAAAAAAAAGAACCTTTAAGATATATGAAAACTAACGGTCGGCGCACTTGCTATTTTTATTGTGTATTTAGTTTTCATTTATTTTTATTTGTTGTTTGCACTAAATTTGTTATTGCAAGAAACATTTATTACTTCATACAATTTGACCAGGCAGCAAAAATGAACACAGACACATGCACGCAATTTTACGGGCGCTCGAACAGTTTAGAAAACACGCGTTTTGTTATTCACTCCCACACTTTACGTAGCCGACTAAACCTGAAACAGAGCCAGAAGCTGAGCGTGCAAGTGAGACCAGCCGTATGAAACTCAACACAGTGGACTTTTGTTATTATATTGAAAATTCACCACATTTCTGCCTGCCTGCTTCTTTTGTGCTACGTCAGAGGCTCGAATTTAATTTGTATAGGGGTCTTGCCTAGCACCCACGTGTGTTGTCAGCTACGCTACTGCTTTGCTGGTATTCCTTCACAGGTCAACGAAAAGAAAAAAATTGTGGTGGATTCAGTTTAGTCGAAACGCTGCGTTGGGCTCGATAGCTGCCTGCGTGTCGCTTGCATAAAATTATGTGAATGTGGGTTGCATCTAGTTGTTTGTAATGCGTTTGTCATGCGATAGCGGACGGCGCAAACAAAAAAAAAATTTCAGTTAACTCAATGCCTCTCCAATTATAAAAACACACTCAAAAACAGATCTAAACTTCTCAAGTTTTCATTTGGATTGCTTTTTTTTATGAATTTGTAACAAATATCTTCAATTTGCATTTAAGCATTTGGTACAGATACTTTTGTCGAAATTTTTTGTCTTAGCTAGCTGTGGTTTTATTTAATTTTATTGTTGACGACGAAGCCGACACTGCCGTTTTGGTTAAGCCTTTTATTTTTGCGTTTCCAAATTACACTGAACTTGCTTAAGCGTTGAAATGAATTTTAATAATAATTAATCCGAAAATCGCACGTATATGTCCACTTTTGTATATATATATACACATAGATACTTTTATCTTAACATAGGCACTCACAAAAATAAATAAATATAAAAGATATATATACATATATGTATCGCACTGTTCACTTACACACAAATGAACCATGACACATATATATATAATATATATACATACATATGCACATATGTGGCTAGTTAATTAATTACATTTATAAGTAAATCCAATCAATGGGTACAAACGGAATAAATCTACAGCTGTAAATTTAGCGTGTTTCGATGATTACTTTAACTTTGACGAAGATTTATATTTTTACCCATTTTTAGCACTTATCGGAGACTTTTATATGTTGACACACAACGTCCACAAAACACTACCGCATCAGACGAAAAATTAACTGAGACTAGCTGTGTGACCGTGAATACGCAACCGTTTAATGTTTTCGGTTTAGTGTAAGTCTGTGCTCTGTAAACGCAACTGTTAGTTAACAGAAAAGCTCCTCAAACTTTAAGTTTTACTCAATTTTAACTTTTATTTATAACATTAGTTTAAAATAAAATAATTATTAATTAATATAATTAATTAATTAATATTACTTATTAATAAACAGCACTATTTTTATCCTCTGCGTTTTTTATTGGAATGTTAACTTAAAGCTTGTTGAATTTACAGCTGTTGTTTACAAATAAAATTTAATCAGAATCTCGGATAAAAGTTAACGAATCCCTATTAGAATTAAAAATGTCCGAATATCGAAAACATTCAATGAAGCGTACTTCCAATATCCCATTATTAAAAAACTTGCCGTTAATATGAAGTTGTATATATTTTGAAAATTAAGTTTTTTTTTTTATTGATGACTTCTCGTCAAAAAGAAGAAAACTGTGCTAAATAATATTTTATATCTTTGTATTGGTTCCCCTGATTGTCAAATGAAAATGTGTAATTATTTTATCAAAAGAATAGATAGTCTTCCAAATTATTTACAATAATGAATGATTTATAGCATATATAAGAATAAAATATTACATTTAAAATAGGATTAATATAAACCATATACAAATATTGTATCTTTTTAAAAAGTATAATATTGTATTGAAAACATGCTGCTTACTCTATTTTAGCTTAAGCACATAGAAACAAATGACACAATTGTAATGTGCTCCTGATACGTCTGAACTTACAACTATAGGTCCTCATCCATTTGTTCATCAGACTTATTTAAATTCACATTGCATGTATTATTATTCTCAAAGTACTGTAGATGATCATCGTAGTCGTCGAGATGGACAGTTGCTGATTGACGTTGCTCTCGCGGTCGTGGCTGTTCCTTGGGTAATGGAAGCTGAAGTGGCGGGAGCTGAACTGGTGGTTGCCATGGCACAAGTGCAGTGCATGCCCTTGGAATAGATTTAAGTAACCATTGCGGTGGTATTGCACCAACAGCTGACATGGGGTTAGCGCTTTGCCTTAATTCATCACAAATAACAATACGATTGGCATTGCGCAACTTCTGTTCCAATTCCATGGCTGCCATTTGATAGGCCGGGTTCGGGTGATGCGTTTTACCAGTACTGGTGGATGGTATATCATCGGTAGCTAAACCACCATTTACATTTATCGTACTGTTGCTGTTCGCTGAACTTCTACCAGAGCCTACAGAGTTACAGTCTCCGGATATTTGCAACCCACTAAAATGTGCAGTTATTCGCTCTTCGGTAATTAACTGTTTTGGTGGTCTATTTAAATAATAGTTCAGAAATAATAAATAAATTTAGCGTGTTATTTGACATATATCCTTACAGTGTGGATGTCGTTTGCTCCAGAGATTTACGCTTATGTTGCCACTTGCTACTTTGCACTTCAGTCTCAATGTTGTAGTTGGTATTGGAACCAAATTGCATAATGCCTCCCGGCTGTGGTGCATTGGTAGTGGCAAGCATCCATGGCATGCCATCAAGCAACCAAGGATGCGAGGCTGGATGTTCAAAAACAGCCCGTTGCTCCGATTTGTGACATTGGTGGCTCTGGTCGGGACCGCCGTATGAACTGTACGTAGTAAATAGTTTTATACAAGGAACGAATCTACTTTCAATTTTAACTTACTGCATTTCAACTCCTGTTACGGATTCTGTAATCAGTGTGCAATTTTTAGTTTATTATATTGTACTTTTTGTTTTCGTTGTTTTGCATTCTTTAAGTGTTGCCATATGGACCAACAATAAAGTATCGATAAACTACTATTCACCCTAATAGCTAAGGCTTTAAATGTACAAAAAAATACCATAGCGAGCATTATAAAAGCGCGCTGCACAAACAGTTTTAAATAATTTTATGTGATAAGCACAAGTGAACAAGTGATAATTGTTATAATATTTTTACATTTGTAGTAACAGTAACTGTAACATTTAAAAATAAATAAACCACGAAAGTTAATATAAATTTTTTAAGAACAACACAAAGGAATTTACATTCAAAATGCGTTTCATCAGGTAAGTTTAAGTTAAAAGATTAAAGACTTCTTTAGTATTTTTTTTTTATTTTTATTTATTTAATTATTATTTTTATTGACTATATGGTGTTTATTTTTTAATTATAAAATACATTTAACAAAGATTATATTGCATTAATAAAATTAATAAGAAATTAGTAATGTTTACCTCCTACAAAATAAACTAAACACGCAGATGTTTTAAACAAGTCAGAAGAAAGTATAATTATCTAAATGTATAAATTATTTAAGTGTTTATACGAAGTAAAAACACTGAGAAAATAATCTCTCTAACTAAAATATATGGTTGACCCACAATTTTATAGTCTACAATTACTTAAAATTAAATAGTTTAAAAAAAAATTAGTAATAAAAGCCTATTTCTTTTTACGTTAAGTCATAAAGGTATATTAAATACTAATTATACAAATTTAAAAAAATATTTATAGATTATCATTAAATTATATTCTAATGGCTGATAAAAGTTTAGTCAATCTAATTATATATTCCTAACCGTATCACTGACGCAAGTTCGACAATACTTCGATCTTAAGAATCAATGGATTGTTTTCTTTTAATTATATTTATTTTTCTTTTATGTATTGCATCAGTTGCAATTGTCTTAATCTATTTTATACTCACACTTTCCTTCGCTTATCAGCTCAACTTAAAAAATAACATGTTTTTCAATTCAATCTCATCATATTCATTGTCAGAGTGCCCTGGAAACAACAGGTTCTTGTTGATGCTTGTTGTTTTTCTTAGCTTAAAAATTACCGTCAGTTACTAGGTGCAGTAAGACACTACTAAATAAAGCGCGTGGGGCTGAAGGGCATCTTATCAGCCTATCAGATTTACACAACTAATCGATCCCCTGGGAATCTATTAGCGTCACAGACAGACAGCTTTGCGATGCAATTAGTAATCAGGATTTTCAATTTCGTCATTCGTTTAGGAAAAATAAATTTGTGCAAAAATAGCACACACCCTTAACTTAATCTTTCGAATAAATATGTAAACAATTCTTTTCACATGTAATCTGATTTGTATATATATTTTCGTTGGCACGTTTATTTTAAGCTTTGTAAATAAAACTTTTAATTCGCGCTCTTCCTGTCTTTGTCTCTCACATTCTGAATATTTTACACAGGGTTGCCATTCTAGCCATTTAGTGGCATTTCTAGCTATTTTGAAAATGGATCTGCTATTAAAATTTGAGAAATGCTATTAGCCACAATTCTAGCTATTTTGAAATTTGGAAATGCCATTTTTCTTAAGGAAAGTGTCTGAAAAAAATAGTGTTGTTTTGAGACGGGGACCTTTTTTTTTTTGTTTTTTAGTAAACAGAGTATACATGGGTTGAGAAGGCTGATATTGCGAACAGCTGACCCTTGTTTTTTTTTTAGTCAACTCCTAAAGAATTTCTTGAAAAATGCTACTTTTCTTCAGAAAGTCCTATCATCCACTTTTCCTGCTATCTTTATTTCCAATTTGGCCATTTTCAGCCACTTTTTTTGGCCACTTCATCCAGTTTTGCTCATGAAGTTCTGGCAGCCCTGCTCTCTTTGGATAAAAGCTTTATTACCATTTAGCTTTCGCAGTCCACAGCACAACCGTAGAACAACGATCTCTTCTTAATTCAGTTCATTGAGAACATTGGCGATAAAAGCCGTTTAAATTTTCAAGCTTGGGAAAATTGGTGTCACAAAAAAGTCATTAATAAGGTAAAATTTATTAAAAGTAAAAAAACGATTTTTAAAACAAGTCAACGCCAACTGCCAATGACAGTAACCATTTAGGTTTAGATTTTACGCTTAAATATTTGTGTGTCCATGTATGTCTACAAGCTTAAATGCATATTCGTGTGCGTGTATATGTATATTTAAAATTAGTCAGAACATTTGTACTTTGGCCTTTAGTAGTGCACAACCATTTCATTTTTTTTTGCAATAAGTAATTATCAAATTTTAAGTAAATAAAAATTTTTTCTCGTTGCCTTTTGTTTATGTGGTAACGTACATATCGTATTCCACGTTCTATTGCTAAAAATTGAATAATTTTACCGGTTTCTGTGTAAAATGTGGAATCGATTAATCAGAACATTTGTTCTTGTGCCAGTGCGAATAAATACGACACAATGTATTAGTTTGGTAATGCAACAAATTCATACAAATTCAAGGCATTTTTGTAAAAGGGAAGTCAAGTGTTTATATGCGTGAGTAGTATTTTGATGTATTTGAATATAAAATTACATAAAACTCTGACAAGTGTGTCTGTCAAATTATAAGCAATTATTCATATATGCTACTATATATACATTCATTTGCAAACGCCATGCATATCTATATATATATATATATATATATATATATATATATATATATATATATATATAATATGCATTTATGCATACTGTAAAGTTCAGTATAATGCCTAACTTGCTTGTTTTGTAGCAATATAGACATAAACAACATTTGACACGTGAGTCGGCAGTAAACAGCTGATCTGCTGCCACTTATATGTTTACAAAATCTGGCAGCACTAACGATTTTAATTTCGATATTTCAACTCATATTATCTTAAGTTTAAAGTGGTGAAAAGCTCAGCCCATTTGTAATCTATAATATATATAACTGACGGAAAATTAAACAATTGCGTTGCTGCCTTAAAAGCTTTGCGCTAAGAACTAAAACCTGTTATCAGCAACGAATAAACTGTTAACGCTGCGATGTTTAATTTATTTGTGACGGTTATTACTTATTTATACTCATACTTTTCTCTACGTGCTATGGAATGTTAAATTGAGACAAACCGGCCACGTTTATTATATGTATATGCACATGTATACGTATATCTGTTTTAAGTAGACTTGTTAAGTAAACAATTTTCTCGCGCTGAAAATTGGAGATTTTGCTAACAACGCACTCGATGCTGGCTGCATAAAGCAAACAAGTGAAATCACACAACAATCAGAATAACCCATGAGTCATTTGGTGTGCGGCGAACTGATATTTGTATTGGTATGCGTATGTATATATATTGTATATAATTTGTAAACTGGGCAACATCGGGGAAGTACCCATTACGAACAACGTTAGTCGAGTTCGACCGAAGCACACACGATCAAGTCATTGTCAGTTTGGACGACATGCGAATCGGACACATAACTTGTACGATTTGCGACGCAAAAAAATCTAAAGAAGCAAAGTGAAATAAAATATTAGCGATAATAAATAAATAAGTGCGCTAAACTCTATGTTTTGATTTTGATCAACACATTAGGCAAAATGAATAACTATTTTGATTTGGATCAGGGTAAAAATGTTACCTACACCAACGATTGTTCCAGTACAAGTGGGTACAGTAGCGCCAATTCGCCCACATCGATGACTATGTCACCAGCGCATTCGCCAGAAACGTTGGTATTGCAAAATGAATTTGCCAATCTTAATTTACCCGCGATTACAAATTCACCTTCACCATTACTACATAACTCACCATATCGCACACCTCAGCCACAGCAGCATCAAAATCAGCTGCTCACAAATGGCAACCTCGGCATGGATATTGATGGCAGCAACAATTTGTTAAGTGGTAATGCTACATTTGGTAATATGAATATGTACATGGACCACCATTACTATACAACACAAACTCCACAAACAATTGCTTGTGCGTCCAATGAGTCGAGCGGAGTTAATAATCAATATGCCGCAGTGCTGCACATTGCCGAACAGCCAGTGGAAAAATTTCGATTCCGATATAAAAGTGAAATGCATGGAACACACGGATCACTAAATGGAATTAATTCAAAGCGCACACCCAAAACATTTCCAGAGGTAATTCTGCGTGACTATAAAGGACCAGCTGTCATACGATGCAGCTTATTCCAAACAAATTTAGACAGCCCCCACTCACATCAATTGGTGGTCCGAAAAGAAGACAGAGATGTATGCGATCCGCATGATCTACACGTGTCACACGACCGAGGCTATGTGGCACAGTTTATTAACATGGGAGTTATACATACAGCTAAAAAATATATATTCGATGAGCTTTTTAAGAAGAAACAGGAGCGTTTGATCTTTCAAATGGGCAGACGTGAGTTGTCTACCAAGCAGATACAGGATCTTCATCAGGAGACGGATCGCGAAGCTAAAGACATGAATTTGAATCAGGTTAGTAACGGTTAATGGACTCCAGAGCATTCAGAGATACAAGTTTATTTATTTTTGAACATCGTTTGTTGCATTATTATAGGTGCGCTTGTGTTTTGAAGCATTTAAGATTGAAGATAATACCACCTGGACACCGATTGCGGCGCCCGTGTTTAGTAATCCAATTAACAACCGTAAATCGGCACAAACTGGTGAACTGCGTATTGTACGGTTGAGCAAACCCACTGGTACTGTCAATGGCAACGATGAGCTTATACTTCTCGTAGAGAAAGTAAGCAAAAAAAATATTAAAGTGCGTTTTTTTGAAGAGAATACGGATGGTGAAACGGTATGGGAATCCTATGCTAAATTTAGGGAATCGGATGTACATCATCAGTATGCGATTGTATGCCAAACGCCTGCTTATAAGAACAAGGATGTTGAGAATGAGGTGTCTGTATCCATTGAGTTAATACGTCCATCCGACGACGAGCGCTCCTATCCACCTTTACCCTTCCGATACAAGCCACGTGATGCAATTGTATCCCGCAAACGTCGACGTACCTGCTCCACACTCACTAGCAGCAGCAGTTCCAATAATAATTCACTAGAACTGCCCAAAACTGTAAATCAACAAGGTGTGCCAAATGTTTCGCAACATGAGCAAACTATTAGCCAAGAATTTGGACGAGACTTACATTTGGATCAGCTGAACTCAGACACATTCCGTAAATTTCTTGAACCATATTCTTCGGAGTTAGAAAAGTTTTGTGCACCAATTGGCATTCTACAAACCGATGGTCATAGTTCAGGAGAGTCTTCTAATATAGCAAGTCCTATTGAAAACAGTCAACATCTCACTAGCTCTTATTTGAGAGAGATCTTAAAGATGTATGATGAGGTACGACGTGCTGGCGATAAGTCTAAAATGTTTGAATCCTCTTGCAAAAAAGCTGAAGACCTGTTCCACAAACATGCGCTTAAAAACGTGAACAACGATACCCTGCTCCATGAGGTTATAAGCCAAAAGAAAGATAATCTTAAACTGGCCATTAAAACTTTCGACATAATGAACTTCTTCAAGCTTCAGGACCTAGCAAACAGTGCACTTAATGCAGATGGAGATAGTGCATTGCATGTGGCCTGTCAATTCGATAGATATCACTACATACGCCCATTGTTGGCACTTGGCTGTAACCGTAATCAGTCAAACCATATGGGTAATACTGCGCTTCATTTAGCAGTCAAAGAGGAGCACATTAGTTGCATTGACTGTTTCGTTAACGATAGTTCCAATGAAAAATTGGATCTTACTCTTAAAAATGATGACGGCTTAACGCCACTGCACATGGCAATCAGACAGAATAACTCGGATATAGCAAAAAAACTAATTAATTACGATAGGAGCTCCACTATTGTTGCAAACACAAAGGATGGTAATAATGCCTTACATATGGCCATCATTGAGCAAAACATGGACCTTCTTACCTTAATAAAAGCCACAGACAATATAAACGATTTACTTGTTGCCAGAAATGCAGCAAATTATACGCCACTGGAATTGGCACGTGCCAAGGCCAATGAGCAATGTGTACATTTGCTGGAGCAGATATCTCAGAATAAGAGCGATAATGCGATGACTTGGATACCTTTAAATGTTAAAGAAGAAATGGATTCATCATCAGCAGAAGATGAGGAAGAAAGTGGTCCTGATACAATATCAGTATCCATCAAAAAGGAGGAAGTAGAAATGGATTACGAAAACGACGATTCAGTGTATAAAAAGACACTAACATGTAGAAGCAATGAAACCGATCAGCTAGAATTATTGTTAAAAAACAATTCAAAGTTTAACGAGCTAAAGGCTGTACTCAATCAACCATCCACCAACGATCCAAAGGTGCCCAAATGGAGGGAAGTAGCTGAAAAATCTGGCATGAGTCAGTTCTTATTTCTTTGGTCCAATTCTGAGGCCATGCTAAACTATATACACCATAAATCAAGTGGATCAGAGTATAAATCATTTGCTAAAACACTTCATGCTATGGGTATGCTCTTTATTCAAGATGATAAAATCTGATCATTATACAATTTTATGTATATATGTACAATAATTTTAAGGTAAAAAAAAGTTAAGCCTACAATCTCTTTTGTATTTCATTTAAAACATTGATCAATAAATACTAAAACATATCACTGTACCAGGGGAATCACCATGTATATATATATGAATATATATTTATTTATATATATGTGTAGAGCTTAATCTTGTGAATCACCGAGCGTATTCTATGAATTCGTATTCTAGGGGAATTACTGAGCGATTGCTACAAGTACTTCCCCTAGAGCTGAGAATTTTAAATATTGTTTTTTAAAAGTTACGTGTCAATTGATACTTGGTTACAATAAATTTCTATTGGACTTGTGCTTATCTACTGTTAGATTATCTTCCGGTGTAGTGTCAAGGTACATATATAGTTATCTGTTCCATATGTGAAATATGCCAAACGCAAATACTATATAAATAAATATATAGTATTTAAAATCCTTTTGGTTTTTTTTTTCAGCAATATGGCAGAACTCATCGATGGCAGCTCCATTGCGAAGGAGATACGAAGCAACCTCCGTAAAGAGCTAGACGAATTTGTCGCTGCTGGAAACCCTGTACCTCATTTAACGGCTATTATTGTGGGCGAGGATCCCGCTAGCCAGAAGTATGTGAACAACAAAATGATGGCTTGCAAGGAAATTGGCATTACCAGTGATAATATAGTTTTACCCACCTGTACCTCACAGGAGGAGTTGCTAAAATTGATAGATAGGTTGAATAAGGATGATAAAGTAACAGGTTTACTTGTGCAGCTACCTGTGCCAGAGCACATGGACGAGCGTACGATTTGTAATGCGGTTAGTGTCCAGAAAGATGTTGACGGCTTTAATGAGATCAATATTGGACGTTTGGCGCTTGATATGGATGGTATTATACCTGCCACACCTCTTGGTATAAAAACCTTACTTGAACGCTCTAACATTAAAACGTTTGGTCGCAATGCTGTTGTTGTGGGACGATCCAAGAATGTTAGCCTACCCATGGCCATTCTATTGAGTTCTGATGGTAAAAATGCAACCAAGGCGCTGGACGCCACCGTTACCATCTGTCACCGTTATACGCCACCAAAAGAGCTAGCCAACTTTTGTCGTCAGGCCGACATTATTATAGTAGCTGTTGGTAAACCCGGCCTTATCACTAAGGATATGGTGAAGCCAGGGGCTTGCGTCATTGACGTCGGTATTAACAGAATCACCGATGAAAAGACTGGTAAACATAAGATAGTTGGTGATGTCGATTTCGATGGTAAATATATATTTAAAATCCTTTATGTAAAGATTTGCAATTCATGAACAAAATCCTTTTCATTTTACTCTTTTCTAGAGGTTTGCCAAGTAGCTGGACAGATTACACCAGTTCCTGGAGGTGTTGGCCCAATGACAGTTGCCATGTTGATGCAAAACACTCTCTATGCTGCCAAGAAAAACTCCTGCAAACGAGATAAATAAGTTATCTGTGTTACCACAGTCTATTGTCTACAATTATATGATTTCTGCTGAAACCCCAGCGGCACATAAGTATTTTATTTACACGTTTAACCATTATTACAATATATGTAACAATAAATCATTAAATTGACGACCACAAACATATTTACACACAATTACCACAAAATAAAAATCTACCTAAAAAAGTAAGAACGCTCTAGTTTTTTTTATCTAATAAGTGTTTTTGGGAAAATTTCTATCTTTGAATATCTCTAAGAAATAGATATTTATACCGTTTACACGGACAACAAACGGACAGGACTAAATCGATCCTGTCCTTAACATATATTTGCTATTCGCAATAACGCATTCATCTTCCTTTTCCCGTTTGTCAGGGTAAACGGACATTTTGGTTTCAGTATTTTTTTTTGAAGACGTTCACATTAGGTTTGTATTTAGGGTACTTCTATTTACGTGTTTTTGTATAAACACATTGTCTTTATAATTTTGTTTTAATTTTATTAGTTATATTTTACTAAGTAAAATCAAAGATGAATAACAACTAGTTTCATTAAACGAGTGCTAAAATTCAAATACCAAGGTTGGCAACTCTGTTAGTCGGTCGTTATGGTGCCTTTATATTGTAAATCTGATTTAGTTATCAAAATATCAAGTATATCAATTGTGCTTGTAATATTGGTCGAATTTAGAAAAATTCAATGGCTCTGTTTGCAAAACAATCATTATATACATGCAATTTCGAGGTGTTTGGACGAGTTCAAGGTATTTAAAACCGATCACAGGCGAATAAATAGTAAATTTTTAATTAAAATATACAATTTTTAGGTGTCTTCTTTCGAAAGGTAAGTTGAGTTCTAACAAGCATAAAGCTGAATAGATGTTATACACTCTTTGAGTTGAATTGGTAATTATAGTACACAGAGAAGCAAGCCAATCACCTAGGAGTGCGTGGCTGGTGCATGAATACGAAAATGGGCACGGTAATAGGAGAAATGGAAGCACTACTAGAACCACTTAATGAAATGTAATGCAAATTAAGTTATATATTCAATTTGTATATGTTTGTCCTCACTGTCAAAACTGACTGCTTGCAGGAAAGAATGGCTGAGGACCCAAGGTAGCCCCGGTTGTAGGATTGAGAGGGTCGAGTTTTCTCCGCTTGTACAGATTTCTAATTTCTCTTATAATAATTTCTCCATAAGACGTTAGATGTTAAAATGACGTTGATTTAAAAACAATAAGCTACATGAAAATGGAATCTTCCTACAAAGAGAAAATAAAAACAATTGTGCAACCGATGACAATGCAATCATTTTAAACCCTTTAGTCCCTACGTAAAATACACAACACCTAGAGTAGCACCTGATCATATTTATTTCCTTTATAAGTTACACACAGTTTGTATTAACTAGAATTTATTTAATCTTTCTTTTTTTTATCTTTTTTTTATTTCCATTTTTATTCATTGTACATAATGCCATTACATCAAAATTCTTATTGAGTTCTATATCCCAAAATTCCACATATAATTTAAATATATAACAAAATACTAACGGAACTATTTTAAATTCCACATGTACCTTTTACAAATTAAACAAAAATCCTATATATATATTCATATAATTTTTTATATTTATTAGCTCTATATTAAACAAAAACAAAAATAAAAAGTTAATGTCAGATGCAGAGGTGTATTTTTAGTAGTAACAAATTCACGGTTATTTGGTAAAAAATGCGCCTAAGTAACGATTTAAAATAACGATTTACGACGACATCTTACTTACACGCGTTGCAACACTGATGTAGAATCGCCCTTGCAGCTGCGTGTGTAAGAGCGAGATAAGTCTATAGTCAGCATGCGTACTTTGGTCTAGCAGCACAGAAACGAGTACAGCTCCGAATACACGTCGTTTTGCCAAAAGCGTAGCAGGCAGCAAACGAAAAAAATATAAATGAGGAAAAAATTTCGTAAAACAAGAACGTCAAATAAACCATACGCGAGCCACGCCGCTGTAGTGAAAATCAACCGATTTAATATTTGCGTGCGTTGTGCAAGCGTTTAAAATTGTGCGTATAAAATAAAAATAATTACAAATTCTTCCGTGCTTCTGCATGGCGGTGTATATATATTTATAAATGTGTGTGTATAATGCACACTTTGATTTCTTTCGCGCTGAAAACGATTTCTACTACTTTTTCGTTGAAACAAAAAACGCATATATATGTACGCATGCACATAAATATGTTTTTAAATATGCATATAGTTGCGTGCAAACACTGTTTTGTGATAAACCAAAGCTGTAAAAAATATTCAGTAATTTTGAGGCGTTTCAGAATGTTCACATGTGTGATGTAGGCAGAATAAAAATGAAATTGTTGTGTAAATAACTGAAAATAGTGCTAGACGTATGTATGTATGCAAAAGTACATAGCACACACATACATGGGTCAGTACTCGTATGTATTAGTGTATTGTGTCGGTGTGTGCGTGTTTTTATTTGTTTGTGTGCTATGTGCGCGCACATATTGTAAAGGCGCGAGGTACTTAATTGCTAACGATGAAAAATCCAATAAACGAAATTACATAAAAATATGGACAACAAGCGACCACGCACTAAATATTCGGTACATCACTAGCAAGTTCACAACTTTATGCATACGTTGCATCACGAAATAGCTTCATATTTTTAATGTTATTGCAAAAAGTTTCGTCAGTTGTTTTAAAATTGCATATAAGTTAAAACTTCCAGAGCGACTGCAAAATTCTATATAGTTGTTTTTTTAATTGCGCATCATTGTGAATGAGCAATAGCAATAGCGCGGGCTCTCTGATCCGCTCTCACAATCGGCAAGCAAAAGCACTCGCGTGTTCTGTGTGTGTATTTATGTGTGTAACACATACGCATAAGGCGCCGGAAGATTTTTTTATAGCTGTTGCAAACACAGGAAGGCAAGAGGAAGATACAGTCAAAATACAAAAAGCGGCTTATGTGCGGCTATCGTTTTAAGCTAATTTATGATCATTAATGGAACAGACAAATATTAAGTTTTATCATAATTTTAAAGTTTTTTCCATGTTAAACTGTTAACAATTAGTTTTCAAAATAGTAGGCTAAACAAAATGTGTTGAGATTTTTACATAAATATATGTAAATGTAAATACATATAAACATTTGTATGTATTAACTGTATATGTTTGTGTGTACTTAAATATATATGCGTGTGCATGTGTTAGAGACAAAAACAAAGCGTGCCTCTATTCGGTGTCAGTTTTAAAAATAAATTATTAAATTGACTTAAAAAATTCGTTTTTTGTCTCTTTGAAGCCACCACCCCCTTATGCGATAGCAATAAACAGCATTCAAAGAGCAGCAAAGTGTAATCCTCTCACCGTTTACAGTGGCTCACTTGTGTGTTCATCGAGTCTGTAATGCAGCTGGGTTAACAATAAAGCCGCATAAGTATGGCACCAGCGCTCACAGCAGAGCCACTGAGTCCCAAGGAGAAACTTGCTAGCAACGCATCACCTGCAACAGGGACGCGACAGTCTGTACGAAAACTGGAGTCACCCAGCAGCAGCTGCATACGCAGCGACACAGCAAAGAAGTCATCAACAACAACAACAACAACAACAACAAAGCGTGTTACACGCTCCAAGGACGTAGCGCAGTATACTGGCTCGCCCACTGTGCAAACAAACAACAATAACTACAAGCGCAAATCTAATAATAACAGCAGCAGCAGTAATATTAGCAGTAGTGCAGTATTTCCAAATAACGATCAAATGGGCCTAAGCGCCGCACCCACACACACAAGTATAGAAAGCAGCGCAGCGTCCAGCAGTGCCAGTGCTGCCGGCGCCAGCAACGCGCCAGCAGTGGCAACAGCGCCAACTTCCGTTGAGCATAATAACAATTGCAAGGACAATTCCACGGCAGAGCTAATTGCAAACCTGACAAGCGACTTTGAGGAAGCCATAACTGCGGAAATTTGCCTACGTAAAACACTGCCTGAGGTAAGCCTTAGTAAGGAGCAACCAGTAGCAGCATCGGCAGTAACAACAACAGTAGCTACAATAACGGACTCGGGATCCACAGCTGACCCTGCTCGGTTGGTTAATCTTGCCTCCATGGCTGAAATCCACTCAATCAGCTCAGCAGCAGATGGATCAGTCATTGAACAGCATACGTCAACAGCACAACGTTTGGAGCGACACAAATTGTCATCCATCGTGAGCAATTTAGAGTTACCAGTTGTGCAGGATGATGCTACTTCTGATATACCAGATAGTCTTGAAGGTAAGCGATGTTATATGGTTATGTCGTTATGTTCATATAAATTCATCATTTAATCCAATATATTCACGGTCTGTATCCTTCATTCCATACTGACCCAGTTGAACCCTATTAAAGTGCACTCAAACGTCCAGCCAGAATCCAATTTAAATATAGCGCTTTTTTGATTTTCTATAAAATAGAGAAAGGTTTTGTTTTGACATGTTTACTTGGAATTTAAGGCAAGCATTTTTTATTTATTCAAAGACCAGGCGAAACTGGTCTCAATATTCAGTTTTCGTTTTAAATTTATTGGAGAACATTTTTAAAAGGTTTAAAAATTTACGTACATATAGCTATTAATACGATTCTGTTAAACTAAGTGCTTTGATGTTGAAAATGTCTCCCAAATATATTTTAGTTTATTCCCTGAATTCACTTATTTTCGCCCCCTTCAGATAACTTTTGCATTTAATACTCTGAGCCTAACTGTGTATAAAAAATGTAATAAATAAACATAAATAAAAAGCAGAATAGTGTTATATAACATAACAATAACATTTTAAATTAAAAAAATAGTCCCGCTAACATACTTCTATACGTTTTATACGTACGTTCCATTTATTGAGACGTCCAGCTGATGACGAATATAAATATAAAATAATAATACTAACTATAAAATAATGAAACATATTAATAAAATATTTTATTTGCAGAGCGTCTGAGGGAACTAGATGGAAACTCCCGCGTTGAATTGCCTCCCACTGTGGACATAACAGCTAATACACAACAACATCAGCATGAACTACAACAGCAACATCAGCACCATCACCTGCAACAAGAACAACAGCAACAACAGCAACAGCAGCACCATCAGCTGCAACAAGAACAGCTACAACAACAGCAGCAGCAGCAGCACCATCTCCTGCAACATGATCAACAACAACAACAACAGCAGGAGCAGCAGCAGCAGCTGCAACAACAAACAGCACCACTTCAGCAATCGACAGAGATATTTGGATCACCACAGCACTTAGTTGCACGGCAATCTGGAGTTTTACTAACGCCACAAAGCAACGCAAACAGCATAAATTTCCTTAAGGATGGCGCTGTTAACGCTGTGCTGGAGGATCAGGATATTGAAGAAGTGCTGAAAGCGCTTAAAACATTTGACACTGGACATGTAAATCCAGATACAATTTGTGATTTTTTCAATGAAGTCTGTTTTCTAAACAATGAGGAAGAGGCAGCAGCTGCAGCAGCAACAGCTGCGGTATCAACTTTAACGGAAACAGTGAACAGTAGTCACGTTGCCGTGTCACCCATAAAAGTTGACTACAGTAGTAATAATATAATACCTAACCAGCGTCCCTGGCAGGAAAGTCATGCAGAGCTAAAACAGCAGCAACATTTGTTGGAGCGCAAAATTGATAATTTGCTACGTTCTACGCGCAAGTTTCAGGCGCGGCAAATGTGTCGACATGCAAGCAATGAGGTAGCTGGAATTTTGGAATGGTCAGCGCGGAGTTCACATAAGGCATCCCCTGCGGCACCGGTACGCAGTGCCAAGTTAACGGAACAAGAAGATACTGTACTATCTATTGTCTCTGGTAGACCGGGCAGCAGTTTCTGGGAGGAGCAAATAAAACAACCGCTGTCAGCTAACCAAATGTCAAATGTTCTAGGCCATATTGTGACGGCTGCGCGTAAACAACAGATTTGCCATACAATTGGCGGTGGTTCAGCATCGCTAGCATCATCCTCATCCTGGTACAGCAATGGCGCACAGCCAGGCAAACGTGCGCGAAAGCTACAGGCCTTGGATGCAATTTCCAACAATAATACAACTGTAACAGATCCAAATGCAACGCCCCGTGCCGACGAAATCGTACCCAACTATGATAACTATGTGACCACCGAGCTAAGCCATGTGGCCGGTCTGCTGCACACAGAAATGAGTGAGGTACAAAATGCAATCGACTCAGACGCTACAGAGTCCAGCTCTGGCGGTGAATCAGCCGATGAAATGGTCAACTACAACAATTCTCAGCAGCTGACATTACCAATGTGAGTATAAATATTCCCCCCATCCTCCAATTGCGTCTGATTTGGGTATGGTATAAGTTTCTGTTTCAAATGTATTTTTTTTTTTTGGGCTTTATTTCGGCCGACACTGTTAACAAATATACAAATTATGTATTGTTTATAACACAAAAGTTTTAAAATGTATTATTTTATAAAATTATCCGTTGTATCCGTTGTCAAATATTTAATTCTCTTAAATGCAGTTATGTTAGTTAACAGATAACTTGAAAGCAGTTAACAGACAGATAACAGAGTTGTGTTATGTTATTAACATTACACAGTTTTGTACCATGAGAAAAGTGATAAAAGAATAGGATAATTATCATTCCTTCGAATAGATATCTATATATATACAGTGAACAATGGAATACTATAATAATTATTTAATATTTATTTAAAAATAAACTAATGGCCTAACTTATATTTCATTTGAATTCGCTTACAGCACACGACGAGCAGTGTGGCGGTATTCAAAGGATCGTGCTGCGATTGCGTTACGATGGTCTTGGTTGTGCACACAAGTGGCGGACTTGGATATAAAGATACGTCAGCATAATGATGTTTATAATGATCTGTGTCGCGCCAAGGGAGATGTGCTGCTGGAAACTACGTCACCCAAAAATGGTTATCGAGATCAAACACAAAATGAGATCTCTGTTGAACCTGAGGAATCATCTTCGGATTGGCTGTGCAGTCGTGCACGTCCTTTAAAGGTGTCGGAGTTTCGTAAACGAAAACTTTTTCAAACAACCAATATGCACACAATATCAAAAAAGGCGGCGAGGCCGAGCAACATGAAATGTGGTTGTCAGTGGCCGCAATTACCCTGCACTTTATGCACTGGCCGGCCAGATCCAACAGCACCGCGAGAGCTTCCGGAAACAATGATGCCACAGAATCGTGTGTCATTACTTGATCCAGGTTATCATCCAGTTGTAAGCTTTACTGACGGTAAGTTTTCATTTGAATTTTGAAAAACAAAACTGATTTTATATTACTTTACTTTCATTAGATGTCTGCCAATCTGTGCATCTGGAGGCTATTAGCCGTCAACCGGATTGGCAATATCGTGTAATGCGCAGCCAGCCCAAGGCGATTGTCAAGAGCGTGTGGAAGTCTGAACGTGAGGCGCTTGCAATGACTGGCGGCGGGAGTGGTGCTGGTGGTGCTGGTCGCCGACCTGGTGAGACGGGCAAACGCCGTTATGTGCGTCGCAAGGAACGTAATAATAATAACAGCAGAACCAGCAGCAATAACAACAACAACAATAGCAGCAACAGCAAAAATGTATCAACAACATGTACAGCAACAGAAGCAACATCATTCCAAGGCAGCTGTGCTGCAGGCAACGTTGGATTGGATAGTGGAAATGGTACTGGTACTGCTACTACTACTTCTTCTTCTTCTTCTACTACTACGCCTACTACAACACCACTTGTGGTCAACAGTAAATTATTGTAAACATGAAAAATTCGATAATTGATTATTAACATAAAACAACAACAATTTGCATCTTCCTTTTTCTTTTTCTTTTCATTTTTTTTCTTTTTGCATTTCTTTTTCGCAACACACGGAACTCTACAACAAAACAAACGAATGACACACAAAATCTATACAAACATATACACTCGCACACACACACACATACACACATACACAACAAACATTGCTAAATGCAATGAACAACACACCAAAAAAAAAACGAACAACATTTGTTTTATTTTGCAAATTTGTTTTCGTTTCTTCTACTTTTGTGTATACCGTTATGTGGACGCAGCAGCGCTAGTGACCAAGAGACAGCGGCAGTCGGCCACAACGATTGGGAGCAGCAGACTAAGGTTAAGATCGCCTGATTCACGACAACAGCATAGCCAGCACAGCCAGCATAATAATACATCATTGATCTCCAGCGGCAACAGCGCTAAAAAGACACGCAAATCTGCCTCCACACAAAGACAAACAAATTTAGTACATAGCAACAACAATAAGAACACTAAAAATAACAGCAGATGCAGCAGTCAACAACCAAGTGGAGGTGACAATAGAATTTCAGGTGATTCCCAATGGGACCAGCAACGCCACAGTCGCCGCAATTCCACTGAACCACAAGGACATCGCAATGAACGGTGCGCAATCATACTAAACACACCCCATTATTATTTATAGTTATTATTATCTATCATCCAACAGACGCACTCGTCTCATATATGACATCGATAACATCGTGATACCCTACAGTATAGCGGCGCAGACGCGTGTGGAGATTTTGCCGTACAAGGAAATACCAACACCAAAGTAATTAGATAAAAATATTGAATATAATTTAGAACTACATTTTATAATATTAATTTTTATATACTCTTCGTAGGTGGCGCATTGTAGACAGTGATAATGAAAACAATCTACGCACCAGTGAGCCTGAGGAGTCAAATAATGGTTGTGCTACAGAAGTGGATGCTAATATTCCATCTAAAGAAAACATAGCAGAAACACCAGCAGCAACAGACACCAAACTAACAACAGAATCAGCAGCATCAGCGACACCATCTGCAACAGTTAAAGCAATACCAAAAGTGGCAGCAGCAATAGCTCCAACAACAGATGAATCCCATTCAAAGAACAAGAATCACTGTGCAGACTTAAAGCAGGAGAAAACTTTGGCTAAGCCCGCTTTAAGAGTTAATGGCATAAAACAGCCAGCTATAAAGCAACCACAGCTGAAACTGGAAGCAAAACAATCGCCCAGTAAAGAGTTGATCAATGGAAATGCAAAGGAGATAAAGGAGACAAAGGAAATGTTGCAGCAAAAGAAACAAGACGGGCAGAAAAAGGATACAAACCCAACTGAAAAGTTGACAAAAAATATTAATGGGAAAACAAAGAAGAAAAAGAAAATCCCAAAGAATAATATTAAAAAAATATCTGATTCTGTGACACCGGCAGCTTCCGTTGCAGTTGCAGTTGTAGATGAGAAGGATACAAAAACAATTGTTACAACAAAAAGAACAGAAAGTGAAGCTACTGAGCCACCAAACAAACGTCCAAAGTTGCAGTTGCAAGAAGCAAAAGTCGAATTGGAGGCAAATTGTACAGAAGTTGTCAATAATGATGACGAAGTGGAGGATATCTCCGATGAAGCATATATAAAGCGTCATCAGCGTGCGCTCATTGAGGAGCGGCGTCGTTTCGAAACATTTCTTAAATTTCCATGGACCACACGCTCTCGGGCCAACCGACGTGCAGATAGTCGTGCAGAATCGAGTGGCGCCAACACACCAGATCCAGCATCACCAGCAACCTCACATCTTGCAGGTCCGACTGCTGATAATGAGAGTATACCATCACCATTAGCACAAGCGCAACCGCAACATCCATTGGATTCAATTAATGCCGAAAGCACAGTTGATACTATTACACCATCCTCACTGCGCCAGGAGCGCCGACGCACTACATCTAGCAAATTAAAAGAATACGATCGGCGCAGCACCACGCCAGACGCTAGAGAGGTAGGTAATTCTTCTATCGCAGAAATTTAGTTGCGTGTCCATAAACAGTTTGTTAAATTTAAGAAATCGCTGAAACTAAACATGAACTGTTTGATTTTTGTTTTAGATTCAACAATGTCCACCGCCGTTTGAACCGCTAGAGTTTCCACTCTCAGAAGATATATATCAAAAATTACTCTCTGAAATGTATGCTGAGCCCAAGGAGTCATCTGTTTCTACGTCGACATCAAGCGGTACCACCACAAAACTTACTAAGCGTAAGTCCGTGTCATCCAATACTGGTGATGGCAGCTCATTGACAACACTTAACAACCGTCGCAACAATAACAACAGCCACAATAACAATAACAATAATAAGGCAAAGATGGTTAATTCCAGTAAGACAGGAAAAAGTGTACCGTCATCAGTAATAACCAATGGTGGAAGAAATGGAGAATTAGGAGCTATACAAATGAATGGTGGAAGACAAGAGCAGAATTTAGACGATGCTTCTGACGATGGTGACGACTTTGATCCAGACGATGAAGAGCTGCTATTAGATGATGATTTTCATCATTTACTCCCAAAAGATGATGATGATGAAATGACAGCCGGAACTTCCGATAATGCTAGCATCGATGCATTTTTTGGAGAACATGAAGGACTGGACGATGAAGAAATGACTGACGATCCATTTCTCGACGACGATCCCAATGATCCTGAATGGAAACGCAGTGTTAATCCACGTCACGAACATACACGCAAACGTGTCTAATTACTTTCGAAAAGAATGTCGTATTCAGCTCGAAAATCTAATACAAAGCTCTTTATATGTTACACATATTTAATTTCATTTTATTTTAATAATTTGTTTAATATTTTTATTTAAAGAAAACAAAATCTGTCATTTCAATCCAAATGTAGTACATTTTTTAACTTGTTCCAAAAAAAAACACTCATCATTTATGTAAAGTAAGGATAAAAGAGAAAGAAGAATATAACAATACAATACAAATAGAAACAGCATAGAAGAAAAGAACAGAGAGGCAAAAGTTCCATATTAAAATCAAAGCTGAATGCGAAACTCATAATGAATAGCATTACAACTAATGTAAGCAATTTATAAGTTATTTAGTTCTAACAAAACAAAAACAGATAAGTTAATATACAAATATATATATATATATAAACAACACAAATGTAAACAATAACACACATTCACACACACACACGGAAACTCACGCAACACATAAAATTTATATTTAATGTAAATAAAAACACTAAAAACCTGAGCTAAGTTAAATATATATATATAATACATATATATATATATATTGGTAAGTCAGCATGTATGAATGATATGTAAATAAAGATTAACTTAATAATAATAATAATAACAATAATGATAATAATAATAATTTACACATATAAAAACACACCAACACATAAAAACTTTGTTAAATATTCACTTAGGCTTAAAGCTAAGAGTGTGCTTTACCTTTAAATTCTATCTATATATATATGATGTCTATAAATGTAAATATAAAAACTTTAAAAATAATAATAATACTTATTAGTTTTTGTGTGGATTGATGGAAAATAAATAACAAAAAGTTATAAGCGTTAATATTCATAATAATAAATAAATGTGAGCACTTAAAAAAGTTGAATTTAAAAATAAAAATTAAAACGAAACAACATTTACCAAACAGAAAATAATAAAAACAATAGAAACAAAGATAAAAATTAATTCAGTTTTAAATGTAATTTAGTCTGCCTGCTTTCCGAAATCAATTATTATATTTGTAATTTAATGTTCAATCATTAAATTAAAATAATTTTAAGTATATATACAGATAAATTTGCGCCTCGTTTATTAATGTATGAATATTAAATATTATTTAGTTTCTGGGGTGCTTCTATTTACTCTAATACTATTTTAACTTTTACTTTTAATAAATAGTTTACTTGTTAAATGTAGAAAAAAAGGATATTAAAACAAGAAAATTAAACTTGTTTTAGCTGCACACAAAGTCTTATTATTAATCTTTATTAAGCAAAATGTTGTGTTATATTTTTCCTTTTTATTATCCAAAAATAATGTTTGCCTAAGTGTTTTATTATTATTATTTTAAATATTTCTATAGAATCAACCTCAAAATGTTAAATAATAAGTAATTATTATTTGAAATGTTTTAAAATATATAAGGTTAAAATAAATTAAGGATGTTAAAAAATAAGAAAAGCTATACATTCATAAAATTAATTGCCTAAACAAAACCAAAAAAAATAAATCAAAATTTTTTGTTAATTGGCAACAAATATGTGGGGCTAATGTGAAAATAAATTTAAGCAACTTAAAGCACATGTTTTAGTTTCTTTTAAGATTTGGTTGAAGTAAAGTGCAGAAGATATTTATATATTATGCATAACCTGATATCACTATTATCTATTTTTAGTTGTCAACTTGATTTTCATCTACTTTAATCCATATTTTATAATGCAGCAACAGCTTGCACTTCAAGTGCATTTGGATTGGTATTTAGAATCAAAACCCAAATGGGATGAAGTCGAACGGAAGCTGGTTGTGATCAGGCGGGCACAGAAGGAGCAGGCACGCAAACTAATGAGCTTTCAGTTTAAGCTAAACCTAATGTTGAACAAATTAGGTTGTAATACAGGAGTGTTGCAACTTGCAACATGTGTCTAAAAAGCAGTCCATGGCGGTGATGGCAAGAACTCTTAAAACAACGCTAGTGCAGTAGAAAGGTCAACAAAATAGTACTTGAAATAATGTGGCACTGAATGTAAATGAATTGTTAAATGTGAATTACGAAAAGTTCCTGAAGCAAATATGTTCAATACTGAATCAATTGGTTAAAAACGATAATAAAAGGAACGATCAATTAAAGTAAACTAAAGTAGAAAGATAGCCAGACATAAATTTTGAGAAAAAACTTATTGCAACTCTCACTTGTTGGTAGGTAAAAAGCTAAAAAAATTACAATTCTTTTGTTTTTTACTCACCTGATGAAATGATTTACAGTCTACACACAGCCTGGTAAAATAGAGTTTGATTAACAGTCAACAGTTTGATGGTATCTACAATTTTTTGGAACCAGCATTCAATACACTGTATCGCGATTTTAACAAACGATTCTGTGCGTTTGCCACAGATGGTCCAGCCTCGACGGTTATACAAAAACGCAGAAAAGATGAGCACCGGTAAAAAATTTAATACCATTTTAATGGCTTTTTAGTTTTGCAACAAATTTATACAGCGGATTGTGTATCACAATGATTATATACTGCGTATCGAGATGGAGGATCACAAAGGTTATCAGGTTTGGGCCAAAATACCATTTTCAGCTGGATAGCGAAAGTTATAATTACCAATTGATCATTTGGAAACTTAATGTTTGAAGCACAGCTACCGATACTTTGACATATAACAATCGAATAGACTTTAGAATCTTTTTTCGGAATACAGACGTCTTTAATAGTTGATGGCGTGAACACTGCCAGAAAGGCAATTGCAATCTAAATGTGCACAATAATCTTTGGAGTAACTGGCACCATAAATAATTGGTTAAATCTTCGCGAATGTTAAAATGACCATAAAAATTTAATCAGGTCATTCAAGATGATACTTACAATACAGATTTAACGTTTGGTTGATATACTATTATACTATATACTTTTACGATCATGTTCAACGTGATTGAAATGTTGCTACAAATGAACGTTACCGCGGGTTTAATACGAAACATTTTGTTGCATAGCTGAACGCATCTAAAAGAGTATTAGTATCGATGCTTTCTGCTATTTTAAACCTGGGTCACACTCTATTTTGGTTTTAACCTGTTATTTTGTGTAAAACATTTGAAGGTATTTAACTTATAATAATAAATAGTTTGTATTTTATTTACTTGTAACTACAATTTAAACGATGTATTAAAAAAATAAATTAGTTTTAAATAATTTTTAGATTCAGAATTGTTTATTATAAAGGCCATTTCGTTAATTAGTATAATATAGAATTGCAGTATTTTTTTGTTTTTCAACTACGGTCACACAGCAGCTTGTTCGTATATGCGTGCGAGTGCGACAGCAGTACGGTTGAGTGCAGCGCGACTGCAGTAAAGTAAAAAAAGTTAAAAGAAGTTTTAATTGACAAAGAAAATTTACAACAAAAAAAAAATCCGGAAAATTAAACTTTTTTGTTTATAGTGTAAATGGACAAACATTAGCGGTTAAAAAGATAAGAAACTATTTTAAGTGGCACTGGAAGATTATCAACAACAAAACAACGGAAAGAACAAGACGCTGGGCGGCCACTCCTTTTGTGCCCGTTGTTTCGTTCCAGAAAAATGTGTGCGTGTGAGTGGTTCGTGTGTGTGCACTTTAATTGAAAAATTGTTATGAAAAATAAAAGAAATAATTGTATTAATTAAGCAAGTGAGTAGGCTGTAAAAAGTGAAAATTCACTACGCACAAAATGGCAAAGACATATTTTTGCGATTGCTGAAGCTCCAGCTAACTTTAAGTAAAGATAAGCGAACGTACGTACGAGAGTACGAGATATAGAAACGCACACACATTCATAAATACATGCATGAACATTCATACCTACATTTACATAGTAAGGCGTGCGAGTGTATGTTTATGACTCACGGCTGGCTCTGTGAGTGAGTAGTGAGAAAGAGTAAGAAAACTAAGAACGATAGTGTGATTGAGTGAGAGGGTTTTAGAGAGCTACCTAAGGTAACACAACGCATAATCAAAACAACAAATCACAGCAGCATTTCAATAGAATTTCCCAAGTTGAGCGCAACTAATCGCATTTAAAGGAAATTTCAACGTTCGCGATATTGACACGGAAACAGAAACAAAGAAAATCCGAACAGTACAGATTAAGGAAGCAAGAGAAAAACTATTGAAACATCACAAACATGAGTTTCACCAAGTGGTTCAAAAAGAAGGAGCAAATCTCCGAGATTGGTGCTCCAACTAATTTCAAAAGACACTTTCACGTGTCCCGTAATCAGGAGACCGGCGATTTAGAAGGTCTGCCCACACCATGGGTGCGACTTATGAACACACAAATCACACGTGATGAGCAGGACAAGAATCCGGATGCAGCATATCATGCGGTTAAATACTACAATTACTCCATAAAGAAAAAGGAACAGGAGGTATTTAAGCCGTTCATTACCGAAGATGTTATACACGAGGAATCCAAAGAGATTGATAACTATGTCAATTACAAAAATAAACACAAATCCCAGGATATTGATAAATCAGATGATGATGGCAGTGGCAGTTCTACAGCAACAGAAAGCAGCAGTGGGAGTGGCAGCTCAACAGCAAATAGCAATAGCAGCAGCCTTAATGATAGCAGCCAACAGACGGTTATACCTCTCGACGCACTTAATGAAGTCATCAAGGAGCTAGAATCAAATTTGGGCCGGGAAACACTCAAGCCCATAAAACCAAACAGCGGACAGGAGCCTCCACCAGTGCCGCCCAAGAAATCGCCACACCAAATGCCGCCAAAGCCACAGATCAAACCAAAGCCACGTAGCGTTACACAGCATAAATTTCCACGTGTCTCTGATCTCAGATCCATTGAAGGTGATGATGATTTACATCATAAACCTAACACAGATACAATTATTATTAAACCTGCACCCGCGAGTTCTGTCACCGATGATGGTAGCATCGAAGGAGATGCACCCGAAGAAACAATTCTTCGACGTTCCAAGGAGAAACGTGCACAAAAAACCGATGCTGAAATCTATGAAGAGCTACGTGCCATTTGCAATCCAGAAGATCCGCGTGAACGGTATAAGACCACACAGGAGGTGGGCAAAGGTGCTTCTGGTATTGTCTTTATAGCTGGTGATATGCAAACCGAATCGCAGGTTGCTGTCAAAACAATAGAGATGAAGAATCAGTCGTCAAAGGATCTCATACTTACTGAAATACGTGTGCTTAAGGATTTCAATCATAAAAATTTGGTAAACTTCCTCGACGCCTATCTATTAGAACCAGAGGATCAGCTCTGGGTAGTCATGGAGTATATGGATGGTGGTCCTTTAACTGATGTTGTCACAGAAACAGTGATGAAGGAACGACAAATTGCATGTGTTTGCCGTGAGGTCCTTTACGCAATTAGCTTCCTTCATGCCAAAGGTATTATTCACCGTGACATTAAGTCTGATAATGTGCTGCTTGGCATGGATGGGTGTGTTAAGGTTACAGACTTTGGGTTCTGTGCAAACATCGAAGGTGATGAAAAACGCCAGACAATGGTTGGTACACCATATTGGATGGCACCTGAGGTCGTGACTCGAAAAAAGTATGGCAAAAAAGTGGACATTTGGTCAATAGGCATTATGGCAATTGAAATGATTGAGGGTCAACCACCATATCTATATGAAACACCATTACGAGCACTCTACTTGATCGCTGCCAACGGACGCCCAGATATTAAAAGTTGGGAAAAACTGAGTCCCAGTTTACAGGATTTCCTCGATCGCTGCCTCCAAGTTGAAGTTGACAGACGGGCCACTGCCGATGAGCTTCTTAAGCATCCCTTCCTCGATGATTGCAGTGAGGTAAAAGCCCTTGTACCCAACATTAAGGCGGCTAAAAAAGTGTTGCGTCGCAACGTATAGTTAATGTGCAATCAACATCATAGGGCGGCCAAGCTGATCCATGCGTGATGTGAAAAAAGGCAAACAGTTCCTTTGTCCGTTTATGTGTGTATATTGAGAAAGTGTTTTACTGTGTATAAATTGCAATTGGAACAAATGTGCTGATTAGTATTTTATAGGATTGTAATAAATTATATAAAAACAAGAGAGTAACAAATGAAAACAAACAGCAAATCATTGAGATTGACCATTTACCATGAAGAGCTACCGTAAGAGGTGTCTAGCATACCCTATACATCGCTAGCTTAACATATCGTTAACTGGTAAGTCTGCCCAGAGATTATTTACTCTTAAATTATTTAAGCTCTCATTCTAAGCTAAAGCAAATATAGATTCTTTTATTCATATTAAAATATCTTTTAACATTCTTTGTGTTATATGTTAAAAATGCTTTCCTTACGTATCTTCCCCCTATATATGAATATGAGGTTACTTAATATCTCCACATATATTAATCCATCGCAAAACGAGGAACAGGTTTTCAAATTAAATAAAGAAAACTGAAAAAACGATACGATTTTTATTATCGGTGAATGTTTTTAAACAGGGAGTTGAAATCACGCAGTACAAACTTAAACGATTCCCCTAATCAGTTGCTGATATAATTATGAAATGTACGAAAGTCGATCAAGGTCTCATTTTGGCTTACATGCAATACATATATTCAGATATTTTATGTTTAATTTGCATATGAATCATCAAGCATAATAAAATCAGTAGGTTTGCTTAAACTATTAAGTTAACTTCATTGTCTAATTGCCAAGTTACTGAAAGAGTTGTTTAACTTTTTTCTCGAATATGTATATATAAATGTCTTTAAAATGTAAAAATCTTTTGGATGTAAATTAAAATGGCATGCCCTTGATATGTGCAATTAGCTTTTATAAACTTATACATATAAAGATGCTATTTACAGTAGTGCAAGAGTATCAACTGTTCGGATTGGGTTTTGATTTAGCTAGTTAGCTTTATACTCTTACTAAATAGCAAATCCCATTGAGAAGTAGCTCTCACAAACACACATACGCATCGTCTCACATATATGCAATGTGAAGCAATAACTAAAATTACATACATACGAACGTAGAAAAAGCAGCAACTAAACAAAAGTATTTAATACTCTCGTTCGCATTTCCTGTTTAAAAGAGAAGAGAAGACTTGGAATATCGCTTTGTCTGCCAAAAAAAAAATAAAAATGAAATAAAGTAAAAGCATACACACACATAACAATGAAAGAAAGAAAAAAATTGAACTCATATATTGCGCACATACGCTGACAACACCTACACAAAGTAATCATACTTTAAGTTATTTTTTTCCTTATCAACCAATACTTAAGTAAGAAATATATAAATATGGACATACATTCACATACGTAGCTTTATAGCTAAGCAATCATAAACGCCATACAGTTAAGTTCGTTGGTTTTATCAAAATTTTTAAACAAGGGGTAAAATTGAGATACTATTTAAAAAAATGTTAAAGAATTTAAACGATTTCTGTCTAAGCAGATAAATTAGTTTATGGCGCAGTGTCGCTGGTTGCAGTAGAGTCTTACTTAGGTTAGCTATTGTCTCTTTTTTCTTTTGTTAGTATGCGTTTTTCTTTTTCTTTCGCTCACTGCCTGCCACTTATTGAATTTAATTGCTTATGTGGTGGCGACGCTGACTGCCGTTGGCAGACAGACTTCGCTCAATGCTATATTTACGCTCTCACTTACTGTTAGTGTTTGGTTGTGTGTGTGTGTGTTTCGCTCGCAACTCCCTTTTGGATTATTATTTGTAGTGCATGCAGTTTTCTACCGGATCTTTGGCTGTTTATTTGTTTATATTAGCGGCAAACACTTTTGCTTTCCGTTTTGTGTTGTTACTTCGAAGAAGGGGAAGCAACAAAACATTGTACTTTGTCGATTGTTGTTATTCTTGATATTGGTGTGAATACATTTTGAGCTTTTGTGTGTCAAATTTCTCAGATAAAATATAAACAAACATGAGAATCAGTAATAATAGCACAATGAATAAAATGAGTATCTTATTCAGGAAATTAATATAGGCATTTAAAATGCATGTGCCATACATATGTACACACACATTTGTATTTGCATATGTTTATGTATGTGCTTACAGTTTTTGTGCTTTGTTGCATGCTACCCTTTTTGCCGGTTGCTGATGGGGGCAAAGTACAATTTCAATTAAATATGTGTGCATAAATTATAGCCTTCTAAAACACACTGTATAACTATTAAATTAATCACTATTATATATTTATTGCAGATATATATATATATCTATAATTGAGTAGCAATATAAATAGTAGTGAAAATAGAAATAGAATATAGTAGTAATAGCAAGTAATGGTTACTTACTGGTAGTAGTAAGTATATGAGAATATCTATAGAAAAGAGAAATATCTAATAGATGACTAAACTCTGTTCCATTATACGTTCGATTTTCTAGCACCGGTCTGCCTGATAATTTCACGTTGCGCCTGTGGAAGGTCTTACGTTTTGGTTTTGCTTTTCGTTTTTGTTTTGACTTTGTTTCGTTTGTAATAACCATATGCGACTCATGCCTGTGTCTGTAGTTGTTCTTGTTTGTGTTGCTGTTGATACGCGGAATTGAGTGAGTAGATGATTCACTCGGAATAAATTTTTGGTTTTATTAGGGAAGTTCGTGTGGCGAGCTCGTTTTTCTTAACAAACAACATGGCAACAGACCGACCTTTCCACCCGCTGAATACACCACAGACACAGTCACTTTTATGCGACACTTTTGCATATGTTTCATGGAAATAAATACAAACTTGATACACACATACATGTGCATATATACATTATTATAATATTTAGTTGCGTTACGTATAATATTACACAACACCAAAGAGTTTATGTATTTGCGATTCGCTCATCAGCCGATTCATTGTGTTTTTGCTGTGTGACTTTTCTTCAACCTGTTTCACATGCAGTTCACATGAATCAAATTCAGTCAAAATAACATTCGCTTTAACATCAATAGAAACCACAACAAATACAACAATCAATGATCATTCAATGATACTTTTACTATTAATTTGCAAGTTTCTACCTTTTTTAATTTGGGGCATGTCAGTTTTTTGGGGCATAAATCAGACGGTGTTGCCTTCTACTCTCATTTGCAAGAAAAGTTACAAATATTAGAAGAATAATGCAAATGTAACTGTATTTTCACCCTGTTTTAAAACTGTATAGAAAGGGTATATATATATCATATTGTGTTATTACCGTAAGTTAGTGTCTTGTGATACTGTTACTAGTCTAATTAAAAAAAAAACTAGAAAAGCGTTAAGGTACCTTTTTATTGTGTATACCCGACTGAAAGAAGCCCCTTTTCTTGATGTGTGCTTTGTTTATTTTTCATTTAAAATAAACTTTTTCTGCGCTTCAAAACCAGCAAGGCAGGTACCACTCGAATTTAACAATTCTATCTCGTTTACTCTCTCAGAAGTAGAAGCTCATACAAATAGTCTGTAAATGGACGGAGCTGAATGGACTTGCCTTTTGATGCAGATCAAAAATTTGTCTTGTGTACAGTATCTGTTTCATACATTTGCACTCATATTCCTTCTTTTAAAGAGTAGAGAGCGCAATAAGCAACAATCGGAAGCAAGTAAGCAGATAGCTCGTTGGGATTTTCATTGAACAGTAAGCGTGACATTAGCGCGGAGGCTTCACATGCCTTTGCCGATAAATAAAAACACAATATTTGTATATGCTATACGTATATATATATATATATATATATATATATAGATATATCTATTATATGGAAATTTCAAATATATATATACGACTATATATATAATTATTTCGTTGATAATTGACTTTGGGTTACAAAAGCTCTATGCAATGTTCGTGATAGCAAAAAAATAAAAAAAAATACAATAAGAATAGCAATAACATGGCAAGTTTGTTGTTTGTATGCGGCACCGTCTATCATACATCGTATATCGTATACCATCTACATGCTAACAAAGTAAACCTGTTACGCGCCCGACAAAAGTTAAAAATAAAACTGAAGAGCAATAGTATATAAACATATCTCTGCATACATATTAAGCTTGTAATTATGCAAAATTTTAACATTTCAAGCTGCTTAATTAAACTTGACCCAAGCCCGTTTTCAGTGCACCTTGCTTTGCCTAAACAGTCCCATTCTACATAGTAAACAATCGCCTCGAATATTGTTGGTGTGATACACACATACATAAATATATATATAAATATACATATATATCTATAAAAACCATATGTGTGTGTGTGTTTTTGGCTTGCGAGTGAGCTTGAATGTTCGTTAAGTTTAGTGTATTTTTGGCTTGGTTTACCTTATCAGCTGTCAATAGTTTAATAACACTGATAAACGGCAAGAGGTGATAAGACAAGCCAAAAATTGACTGCTAATTCGAGTTTTGCTAAACAATTTTTTCAAATAATTTTACACATGTTTCTATATTCGTAAAACTCTATGTATGTTTACTCATGTGTATTGAGTATTTGTTCTTGACTTAATCGATGTTTTGCAACGATTATCGCAATTAATAAAGTTCAAAATGTTAATTGAATATAAAAATTTATTAAATAAGCTCAACTACACATAAGGCCATATTGATTCGTATTGATATTGCTTAAAATATTCACTATCTAAATAATTTTCTTAAACGTTAGTAAAATTAACGTTACGGAAGAAGCTTTAATTAATAATTTAAATATATTAATTATTATGAAAATAGATTAAAACGAAACTGTTAACTAGACAACAAAATAGTTTGTATGAGTTTCATTAACAGTGGCCAAATCTTTAAATAATCAGAACATTTGTCATTGGTAGTTTATTTTAAATAGATAAATATTTTAAAATATTATTTTTAATACTTTTTTTAGTTTTTAATTTTGTAAATATGGCTAGCACTTACTAGGTGCTCTTGTACTTAATTTATCTATTTAAATTACTGTAGCAGTATAATTCCATTTGTTAATAATAACATTTATATCACAACTGAGATTGTAGAACATATGGTGATAAAATAGTTTTAAAAGAAAATATGCGACAAATGTTGTTTTCATTAATCGAACTAGTCATTATAATACAGATTTAAGTTCTGTGCCTTGAATATTTTCTTTATAAATATATCTCTAATCAAACCTCTGTTCTCTCTTCAGCAATTGACGATATATAATGGGCAAACTGATTACAAGGAACATTACGGAAGCTAACACAGGAGGCGTAAAGCAACGATACTGCAACAATCACAACAACAACAACAACAACAACTACGACAATGCCTGCAACAACAACAACAACAACAACAATACAGGCAGTAGTTGCAGCAGATGAGAATGCAACCTGCCTTGTTTGTGCTTTTCTTGTTTTTTCCTACTTTTTTTTGGTTTATGTAGATTACGAAGCGGCCTACAGTTGTTCGACTGTTTTGGTTACTATTTTTATTTTGCATAAGACATAAATACGATAATAGATACACATATACATGCGCATATGCATACATCTATAAATATAAATATATATACATATACATATATAAATATATATATGACCGGCTGAGTGTGCACGTGTGTATACCGATATAAATATATATTTATATAGAAATATATATTTTTGCGGTATATGTCATGCTATTATTATTTTAACAATAATTATAAAAATATATCATAGTTAGAAATATATTTCATCGCATGCGTTCTGTTAACAGTCGCACTATGCACTATATGATTTAATGTTTACAAGCTATATATATATATATATATACATATATATATAATTACATATATATATAATTACATATATATATATTTACATACATAAATGTGATTTAAGCGATTTTATCAAAACTGCATTATGTAGTTCTATATAAAATTCGTCATAGACTCTAAGCACAAGAACTTACATACAAATTAAATATACAATAATTGTTGTAAATTACCAAAACAAAAAGCATATATATGTATATGTATAAAAGAATATATATATATAAAATTTAATTGTAACATTTGGAAATGAGTCTAACAAGTGCCATTAGGACTAGGTATCAGCAGTGAGTGACACAACGATCAATCACTAAATCAACTAACCAACCAAGCGAATCACAAGCTGAAAACAAAAATATAACATTTTCTAATAATAATATCAAATTTCATTTAAACATCTATCTACATGTTATATACATACAGTAAAAACTCGATTCTTGCAAGTGATTCGATGCAAGTTTTGTTGTTAACGCAAGAACTGAGCTTATTTTCCTACATGGATTTCAAACATAAATTAATTAAATATAATGTTATATAATATTAAATTTAAAATTTCATCAGATGCCTTTTGTATGTTAAGTTGTAAACATTTAAAAATTTACATTTTTTGTTTCAATTGTTTCTTCTAGAGAATTTACAACTTAAAGCTGTTATTGCAAGTATCGAGTTAATTCTGTATGTACAAGTGGGTATTTAGTATTAAATATATTCGTAATCAAATGTTAGTAAATGATATAAATTCCATTAAAACTAGTGAAAACATAAGACTAAAACTACAAGATAAACTAATATAAATCACATCAATATCGATAACAGTTAATCAGTCGAAAGTATTCAAAGTTTTCATAGAGTTTTCCAAAATTGAATGCCATAAAAATGCGCAAAATCTAATCTAATGCTAATTGAATAATGCAAATGTGGTAATATGTGTGTCACTTGATGAATCATATATATATATATATGTATATATACATGTACGAAAGGCAAATAACTAAGTAATTCCCATGGAAATATCGCACAAATGCCAAAATACAAATAGTAAAGTGAAAAGAAAATAAGTAGAAATAGATGATGATATGATGAACGTTGGCCAAAATAATCTACAAATATATGTTTTGACCTTTTTGATTTAGCTTAAATATTTTATACTCTTTCCAAAATATTGCTGAAAAATATTCAATAAGTCTCAGTCTTATGGTTATCCCACAGAATATGTAATTACTAATATGGAACGGAATATGAAAGCCAATGCTTAGTTTTTATACATGTACGTAGTAGCCTAATAGTTGGCGGTTTTCACTCGGTTTACATAAATAAAGCCCACTGTCACAGACTTCAAATTGCGATATTAGTGGCCATCGACTGGTGCTGCACAAAAGTCAAATATAGTTAAATTTTTATTTTATTTTTAGAAATCATATTTTATTTTAAATGGTTTTTACTCTAATAAAAATAATGCGAAACAACCAAAATATAATATTACAAATCTATCAAATTTAATTGCCTTTTGCGATTATTTGTAAAGTTGGTAAAATCAATTTGATAATACAGTTAGCGTTTTATGTGTATCCTTCAAGTGGCTCACAAATTACGTTTCTTTTGTACTACTTTTAATAGTCATATTAACTGTTATATAAATTGGTGTATATCTAAAATAAGAAGAATAAGAAATATGGAATAACAAAATAAACATTCAAATTATAAGTAGATAATGCATTTTTGCATAATTTAGAGCTTAAATGAAATTTTAATTGGTTATATCGCTTCTGACTGTGTATTATTACTAGGCAACGAACATAAAGTATTTTGGATAATTAATTGAAAGTTGAGTAGAGAATGAGAATAGTATAAAGTAGTAGAGAAGAGAAGTATTCTGAGCCAGTTGGCTAATAACGTAGACATACCCAGAACATACATAATCGCATAAAAGCGCATTTAAAAAGAATTATATATATATATATATATATATATATATATATATATATTTAAATATAAATATAAATATATAAGATAAAATAACTAAAGGCAATGATTTCAATGATCGAAATGAAACTAAAGTTTTTTAAAAGTTCTATACATTTTTTATACGCAATTTTTATTGCATTTGTAAAAAAAAAATAAAAATACAAACAAAATATAAAAATGAAATTTGAAAGCGAACTATGAAAACTGTATGTCATGCAAAATTTGATAAATCCTTATTCAGTTTAAGTCGTAAGAAAATAAAAAAAAATATTAATTATAAATGAAAAATTATATACGACAATTGGCGCTAATTCAATTAAATATAGTTAAATACTTATTATAATAATAATGCATATTAAATACGCCGATGATACATTAAAATACAATACTTACTGCAAAATTAAATAATGCTAATTATTATTATTATTATTATTTTTTATTTTATCAAAATATTTAAAATTTACTGTTTAAAATTATTCTTATTGTTCAATGCATTTCTTTGCACTACTAAGTCGTAATCGTACATAATATACTATTTGTATTTTAACTATAATTATATTGTATTGTCTATTATTATTCATAATTTTCTTGCTTAATTTTTGAATTATTAGTTTTAACAAAATATACATGCTGATAATTTGAAAATACTTTTAGTTGTAATCATAACAATTATACACAACAAATCTAATATGATTATGCACCGCATTTACACCTTTTTACAATTTAATATGCACAACTGTATGTATTATTTTAGTTTTCACTGTAATTTTTTAATTTGTGTTGTTAAATATATCGTTATTTACTTATTTGACCAAAGCACATTTTAATTGTTTTCAACGGAAGCGTCTCCCTGAAGGCGGTTTAAGGTTGTTTCTCAGAAACTATAAGAGGTGGAGTAATCAAATATGGGATGAATTCTCGTACGCAGTACGAATTTATCTTATAGTTAGCCCCAATTCTTGAAATCAGGGATACCCTACTATAGCGATCTTACTAATGATATTTGAATATTTAAAAAATTATAACTACAGTGGAATCTATTACATTAATATAGATTAAAATTGAAGCTTGCCAATTTAGTATTGAGGGGCGGCAGTGGTAAATGTCAAATAATAATTACAGTTTAGAAACATGGCATAGTAGACCTAGAATCTGAATATTTTTATAATTCATATATTTTATGGATTGTCATCGGTGTACTCTTTTTTTTTAGTACTTGAATATATCAATATTGGAGTAATCAGAAAGACATTTGCAAAATGTTTTTACCTATCATTCAAAAAATTGAGTGGACTCAGAAAGATTAAAGAAACTATTGGCAACGAAAGAATAAGAAAATGGTTATCATTTGGGTATGATAAAACTTAAAAATTTAAAAAAGGATGGCTAGCTTTTATTTGTACTACCAATGTAAGTATGACTATTAAATATTATTAAATACATCAAAGATATTCTCCTTTACCAGACATCTTCACGATACTTTCCCTGCACCCGAAATTCTTTAAGTCGCTGCATTGCCTCCTGTTCATTTAAGTGTAACACATTCTGTAAGCAGCGACACAAGCCGCCGTCTATAGACTTTGATATCTTTGCACCATCGGCACAAACATATAATGTAGTTGTTGGCTGTAATAGTAGTTCTACAAGGTTTTCTGCATCTTTTTCTAGTAAATCCTGCACATACTTAGGTTTGTCATCCGTAGACGTACGTGAGTAGCACATTCTCAAATGCTGAATTATAGATGATTGTTGCCACTGCAGCAGTTGCTGCTGTTTCAGAATAGCTTCAGGTGATTTGGCTCCTACAAATAGCCAAGTTTGCCCTGTCGCCTCTTTCTGTCTTAGTTCTTTGTGAGCTAAAAATCCAAGAAATGGTGCTAGTCCCGTACCCACAGCAATAAGTATTTGGTTACCAGACAAATCCTGATCTGTGTATCGAAACGCATTCTGAATGCGCGGGTAAGCAATAATACTAGCTAATTGCCCCTGTTCTATCGTTTTTTTCGGATCTCTCGCTTCTAACATGCTGGTTGTTACCCCTGATTTTTGGGAAAGAATAGAGTAAATCAGCCGCACTTGATGCGCGCATTCTAATGGACTGTTAGCTATTGAATATGGCCGTGGCAAAAGACGGGGTAGATATTCCACTAGGAATGAAAGTGGTGGCTTGCAACTTGGGCATAGCGCCAGCAGTTCCAATAAACCCGTACCACGCTCTAAAATAAGCGTTTGATAGTGCCCTACTGCTTGTTTGGAAGAAAGACTACTTAAAAATGCACTTTCTTCATTGTCGCTGGTGTAGTTTGCAAGAGTGCTAAGAAATTGTTTCTGTAGCACTGAGTAGAGTGATACACAATGGGTAAAGATTTCACGTGGAGTTGCTGATGGCGGTATTTGGGCTGGGACTTTGGCGCTTTTTTTTGAGCAGTTTAAGCCGAGTCTTACAACACATTCTCTGTCTGCTTCATTATTTAATTCCAAACGTTGTAAAAGATGTTCTACTACACCAGGTGAATTGTTTGGTAATATAGCTATCGTATCACCTGGTTTGTAGTCAAGCTCGCCAAACGATGAAATATCAAGCTTTAGTTCCACTACACGTTTTGTTCCCGTTAATGTGTTGGCAGCTACCAGCTCAGTAGCTTCTTTTATAATCACAGCTTTTGGAGAGAATTCCGCCCGTGCAAAAGGAAATTTCAGTATTTCTCCACAACGTAACTGGCTGCATGTTTCCGTTTCTTTAGCAATTGGCACCTGAAATATTTGTCTGAGTAGCTTAACTTATAATTGTAAGTATTAATTATACCTTATCTGAATTGTTAAATACGACTTCAAGATTACTTTCAAAAGGCTTGGCAGGCACATGTTCATTCAATATGTATGACCTTATGTCAATACACAAGGAATAATCCGACAGATCGCTACTGATCATTGTAATAGTTCCTAAATTTTAATTATTTTAAAAATTAGGTTATTTTTAATAATTAGGTTTGGTTAAATATTGAATAGTGTCGTACCTATTTTACAATAAAAAATCACACTTTATATTGTGTTATATCTTCATTACTCTCTGCTAATTTATACCTACTTTTAGTTGTAAATAATTATCATATGCGTTATGGTGGTGACTATCGATAACAGATTATTACAAACGGCAATGAAAGTATATGATATCGCTCGTCTCTAGTGCAATGCTGCCATAAACAGAACTACAATATTGCCGTCTGGCAATTTAACCACAAGAAGGCAGATAAAAATTAGTCTGTAGACGCACAAATTATTTTACATAAATTTCAAGTAACAATTGACATTTCCTAGAAATCCACAATATGACAGAGCAATCCATAAGCGAAGATGAGTTTCAAGATGCACTCGGTGAACCAGCTCCGTCCATACAAAAAGTTACAGCGCATTCTACAGAGCACGATAAAATAGTGGACGATATTATAAAAAAAAACAGTAGCCTGTGCTTAGATGATGCACCTGGAGCGGATATTAATAGCGTAAATGAAGAAAAGAGTTATGACTCCGATGAAGGTCATAAAAGTGAAAACCCACAACTTGACATTGAGCTAACCATTGAGGAATTACGGATTCAGGAAAAGGATATGAGCCCCGAAACTCTAACAACAAACAAAGAAAGAGCGAATACACTTAAACTAGAAGGTAATAAGCTTTTTAAAGATGATGAAGCACTTCGGGCTGTTGAGGTATACACCGAAGCGTTGAACATTTGCCCCTCTGCAAACAGCAAAGAGCGTGCTGTGCTTTTTGGAAATCGAGCTGCTGCAAAAATTAAACTTAATTCAAACAAGTCGGCCATTGACGATTGTACCAAAGCAATTGAACTCGATCCAGACTACGAACGAGTATTATTAAGGTAATTTGATTTAAGGAAAGTGATAAAAATAATCTCAATCAATATTTAATAGACGTGCTAAACTTTATGAACAAGATGACCGACCAGATGAGGCACTAGAGGACTATAAGCGCGTGTACGAAATGGATCCGGGCCAGAAAGATGCTCGAGAGGCCCAAATTCGTTTGCCTGGTATAATTAATGCACGTAATGAGAAACTCAAGACCGAAATGATGTCGGGCTTAAAGGATTTAGGCAATATGATTTTAAAGCCTTTTGGATTGTCCACAGAGAATTTTCAAATGCAACAGGATCCCAATTCCGGTTCATATTCCATTAATTTTAATCAGAATAATAGTTAATAAAATAAATGGTGTGTAATGTTGTTAAATTTTGAAATAGAGGACTAGGAGTTTAATATAATTGTTTTATTCAATTGAAAACATATGATAAGTTTTAAGCAGTGTGACCACAACCAGAGCTGCACCAGTGCTACCACACAACTTTACAAACAGCTGACTTTGACACCTGCACTTCTGTTCAGAAAACGAAAGCTAAAATAGTTTACAAAAAAAAATTTCTCAAAATTATAAAATATATTTCGGAAAACAAACAAATACCTTCAAAAGTTTTTTTTATTGAATTGTGCATTAATTAGATAGCGCAACTTCTGCAAGTACAATTTGAAACTGCTAATGACGTCTTCATTGTTATGCTCTGTTGTTATGACTCTCATGGTTTATTATTATTAACATTAAGAAAAAATAAGATAAAATTTATGGAGTGTATTTATAAGTATTAATAGTAAGCAGACATCGCTTGTGAATATGTTTCGTAGTCGTAGCTGGTTTGGTGGTCCTTGGGGTGGACGCCCTAAGAATCGACACTCATTGGAGCACCTTAAGTACCTGCACAGTATTTTGGAGAAGAACACAACAGTGTCGGAAAGCAATCGCGGTCTGTTGGTTGAATCTCTGAGATCCATAGCTGAGATTCTTATCTGGGGAGATCAACACGACTCTTTGGTTTTCGAGTAAGAATTATGAATATTACCTAACTCGAAGCATATATTAATAGTTTTAACAGTTTCTTTTTGGAGAAAAATATGCTGTCATACTTTTTGCACATCATGCGTCAAAGGAATGGCGGTTCAAGTTTCGTTTGCGTGCAGTTACTCCAAACACTAAATATTCTGTTTGAGAACATCAGAAATGAGACATCATTGTGTACGTATAATATATTGAAAATATCATATTAATTTTAGTTGCGGATATTGCTCAACGGCATTTGCGTCTTTTTTATCAAAACTTCATGATGTTTTTATATATTTTTTCGCTTTCAGATTATTTATTGAGTAATAACCATGTAAACTCTATAATGGTGCATAAATTTGACTTCTCGGATGAGGATGTTATGGGTTATTACATACTCTTTCTGAAAACGCTTAGCCTTAAACTAAACACACATACTATACACTTTTTCTACAATGAGGTGAGTATAAAAATGATTTGCATAACATTAAAAATAGTTTGCGGTTTTGATTTTCCCTATATAGCATACAAATGACTTTCCGCTATATACGGAGGCTATAAAATTTTTTAATCATCCAGAGTCTATGGTGCGTATAGCTGTACGCACAATATCATTGAATGTGTATAAGGTGCAAAACACGAGCATGTTGCGTTTTATTAGAGACAAGTAAGTGTTGTATTCCAATATTTGATCTAAATTAACTCATTATCCTCATATGAATGTAGAACTGCGGCACCCTATTTTAGCAATTTTGTTTGGTTTATCGGTAAACACATATTGGAGTTGGATACCTGCGTGCGAACAGATATAGAGTGAGTTCTCAGTCATTTCTGACTTTTAGGATTAAAGTTCATTGGATGCTTTATCTTATAACTATTTACATTTTTTTCATAGCCATCAGTCGAATCAGAAGCTTTCTAATTTGGTGGCCGAACATCTGGATCACTTGCATTATTTGAGTGACATACTGTTGCTGGATATTAAAGATCTGAACGCTGTGCTCACCGAACATTTACTGCACAAGCTTTTTGTACCTTTGTATATATTCTCTTTAACACCAACGCCGCCCCCGCAATCTTTGGCAGTAGTTACGCAAAATTTGGCGGCTGTGCTGAATCGCAATGTAGACATTGACATGCAGGAGATGCAAAATCCGCGAGTTAGTTCCATTGTTGCGCTCTATTTGTTATCACTTGTTTTTTTGGTGGTATCACATTGTCCTTTAGTGCATGCTCTGGCTTGGGTCATATTAAATGGTGATCACAGTGTGTTCAAGGATGGTGCAGCTGAGGTACTCAACTCATATGTAGAGCATCGTGAGGTAGTGGTTCCAAGTTTTGCGGAACCACATGAGAGTCTTGAACAGTCGCTGGATACGGTTGTTGGCCACACAGCAAGCTCTAGCGTCGATGCAGTCAGCGAAGATAGTGGTGTAGAGTCAACGCCAGCGGCCATATCATCACCGTCGGGCAGGAATATAGAAACCATAGCTGAAGCTGCAGCTACACGTCTACGCAACATAACTGATGAGGAGAAGCATATGATACAGCAATCGACATCAACGCAGGCATTCAGTGATATGGCCAAACCATTCCTTGACACTGTACTACAAGCTCTCGACTGCTCGGAAAACGATTATCTAGCGTTATTATCTCTTTGTCTTATATACGCCATGTCGCATAATAGAGGTGAGTCCGACTATTTGACCCTTAAATCATGGTGCTCGGTTCATACTTAAATCTGCCTTTCTCATCCCTTTACTCATTTACAATGCTTTTGTGTGTGGTTTCAAAAATGCTTAACAACAATTTTGTATTGTATACAATGTGGCATCCCGTACCAGAGGGTATGTAACATAGTCAATTCCCATACTAATATTATTAGTGCATCTTTATTTTGTTCAACAAAATTTATACTATATATTATATATATATATATATATATATATTTGCTTTACATATACAGGCATGAAGAACGAATGGTTTGAACAGGTTCTATCGAAGTCAATGCGTGGATCATATAGCTATAAGACGTCGCTTATTGATAGTCTACTGAGTATTATCGTGCAGTCAAGCCAGCCATGTGAGTTAATTATTGATTTTTTCTCATAATAACAAAAATATTATTTTTAATGAATATTTTTACTATTGCAGCGAGCCGCATAAGATTGATTACACTGGAGATTGCATTAGAGCTTTTACTTACGTTCACTAAGTCTGCTGCAGATGAGGCTCCATATATATCAACTGTTCAACAAGGGCTATTATTTAGTGCACGAAACCAGTCTATGGTTGTTTTGCGTAATTTCTATAAGTCAGAAGACATATTCTTGGATTTGTTTGAGGATGAGTACAGTGAAATGCGAAAGGCTCAGTTAAATGTTGAGTTTTTGTGTATGGATTCAACCATTTTATTGCCGCCCACCGGCACACCACTGACCGGCATTGGTTTTACCCGACGACTACCATGTGGAGAGGTTGAAAAAGCGCGTCGCTCTATACGAGTTTACTTCCTTCTACGTCGTACCTGCCAAAAATTTCTAAACGAAAAAGAGACTCTTTTGCCACTAACGAATGTTGTGAATCTAGTACAGGTGGAGAACGTTCTTGATCTGAGTAGGTACTATTTTAAGCTGTAGCTTCAGATTTGATCTATTTTCATATCTTCTGCAGACAATAGCGACCTGATTGCGTGCACCGTTTTAATCAAGGATAGTGCAAAGCAAAGACGCTTTTTAGTAATAGATGCCTTGCAACTTATACTTGTTGAACCCGATGCCAAGCTGTTGGGTTGGGGTGTAGCCAAATTTGTCGGTTTCCTACAGGATGTTGAAGTACAGGGGGATAAGGATGATTCACGCTGTTTGCACATTACCGTTCATAGTGGTGTCGTCACAAACAACAGAATGCCGTTGTTATCTGCCAAATTTTTATTTGATGATCATATTCGATGTATGGCTGCCAAGCAGCGACTAACAAAAGGGCGCAGTAAGGCGCGGCAAAAGAAAATGTATCAAATAGCCCAGCTTATTGAGATTCCAGGCCAGCTGGAATCGCCCCTGTACCCAGTGTATGGTACAGGGACAAATTCTGGTAATACGCGACTTGTACAAAAGAGTGCAAACTTAAGTGCTAGTCGAGTACCAGGATTCGCAGCTGTGCTGCGAACCAGTAACACCGCAGGTGTGTCTCGCACCCAGATGGCTCAAAATCGCTCTCTAGAAGGGTAATAACAAAGCATAAAATTATTATCCTATAAAAATAATAAAAAGTCATTTTAGCATACGAAACGAAAGTAGTGGTATTCGCTCGCGACGACGAAGTCCTAATGCCGGAGCAAATTCATTATCTGCTGTTCGGGTAGACAATGCTATGATAGAGCGTGGGAGATCGCCCAGTGGAAGTGGTGTTAGCCACTGTTCTACACAATCAAGAGAGAATTCTCAGGTGCGTAGTTCTGGAAATAGATCACGTGAAAGCAGTCCACGTATGCCAAGACCGCGGTAAGTATATCCAAAGATTATATACCAATTAACTTTATGCTGATACTATTGCAGTTCAGAGGAAATCCCTTTAGAGGACTTTCAGCATTCGCGAAACAATAGCCCACATTCTCGAAGTGGTGCAGGAAATTCTTCACCATCCTCACGTTCCCTTACCCCTTCTCGACCTCTAGTCTATGAGCAGATATCAACTCAAAATGGATCACCTAGAGAAGCGCAGACGATGGGTACAAATGCGCTATTGAGTCAACTGAATAGTGTAAGCATTGCTAGAGAAGTGATCCCTGTTCAAAGTTCTGAGGAAACTTCATTCATAGGAAATGATGGTGAAGCTTTAACAGGTGCCGAGAGCAGATACAAGGGAAGAGGAACAATTGAAACAGTTTAAATCGCATATTTTAATACTTGCTATAAAGTTGTAACTTCGTTTATTATGTATAATTGATAATTTAATTGTCGCTAACAAATTGTTATACCAACAAATTTTTACTTTTAGTTGTTTTACAATAAACTATGATTTGACAAGTTTCAAGTGTATTAACTATATATGTTATATATGTGTATTTTATTTATATATTAAATATATTTTATTTGACTTGTTTTGAAAAATAAACTAGAAAAATCTTTAAATTCATTATCCGGTTAATATTTAATTATTTACCATATTTGATTAAGCATTAAAAAATAATATTGAAAATTAGAACTATCTTAAGTAAAAAATTATGCGATATTTATTAAAATTAAAAATTTTAAAAGTGGACTGTTTTAAATAGTTATAAAAAGCTTACATAAAAAACTGTTATATTATATATAACATTTGTAACGATGACAATAAGTTTGAGCACGATAGGACCGATAATTTGTATTATTTACCATCTCTAGCCAGCTGTTTGTTGTTTTGCCTTTCGGCAGTGATATAACCTCTAACCCAATGTTTGATTTCTGTGTTATTTGGAGGAATTATATTTCTTTTCTAACATAAAATGTCCTCCTATAAATATAGCGAGCTAATTAAACTTGGCACACAATACGCACGTCGCATGAATTATCTGTCTAATAGAGTATTTGGTGAGGTTGCGCGCACAACTAACGAGAAGTCCATGAAGGTACTGCACATAAATATTATTTAAATTTTTATTTACAATTGTTAATTATGTTTATGAATAATTTTTTAAAGGTTATGCGCATGTTTTCCGAGGAACCTATACACAAACGAGATTATGTTGTTAACTGGTACCCACGACATGTAGAAACACATTTGCTAATGAAAAATTTACGCGATTACGGATTATTTCGTGATGAGCACCAGGACTTTAAGGAGGAAATGAAACGTCTGCGAAAACTGCGTGGAAAAGCGCCACCAAAGAAAGGCGAGGGCAAACGAGCTTCAAAGAAATAATAGCAACAATAAAAAGATTCTATATATTTTTATTATTTAGTAGCATTAGCTAAACTACATTTGTTTTTGTCGTAGTAATAATTTTGCATTCCCTGCGAAAACTACATTATTGTGTTGTCGACATTCGTATTCAACAGTAGATATTTTGCGAGTTTCAACTAAACGTACGGTTACCATTGTATCCGTGTCAATGCGACAAGGTTTTAGAAACTTAAAATTTTGCTCTAATACTACCGTACCCGGACCGGGTAATTTGGTTCCGATGATGCCAGCTACAACTGCATTTAGTAATGCACCATGAACTCGTCGCTCTTCAGTAGGCGTTTTGCTGCTATGTATGTAATTAGAATCACCGGTTATTTGGGAAAATTTCTCAAGATCCTGCTGAGTGAATCGTTTGACCACTTGAACTTGCTGAAGTTTCGGCGGAGCACGAGAACATACTTGGCGGCGTATCTGATGAAACATTGCTTAGATTAGTAAATTCACTACGACTTCCAAAATCCTCAAGAAATAATTGACATAGCTTTACAATTCGCCCGTCACTCGATTGTCGCCAGTGATGTACGCGTTTAAGTAATGCTGGCGTTACAAGCAACTCTTTGTAGTTGTTACCAATATTTGCGTTCAAAAGCTGGTAATAGAGTGCTATGGTTTGGACTGCTATTTCTACGTGCTCTGATTTTACAAACAAGTCGCTTATTATGGCTATATTTTCTATTATAAATTTCGATGCAGTATTATCTGTCATTATTTAAGAAAGTATTTAAGCATTAGCTTTAAAGATTAATGCAGTTTAGAAAAAACCTACCCAACGATATATTACACAACGCTGCAATGGCAAACAATTGCAAATTGTGATTTTGTCCATTCAAAGATGCTATAAAAACATCTAAAGCTTCTGCTTCATGCAAATAAGGCCAGTTAATTGGATCGTACGCAAAATTAGCCAAATTTGCGGATACCTGCTCTATGGCCTCTAGAATACAAATGTCGAATAAATTATAAGAACATTTAACAACTGCTTCTTTATCTCTCACCAACATCTGTCGAAGTGTAATATTCGTCCACCAGGTGCCCAATATATTCCCGTCTGTTTATACCATTTGCAGGTGTTTTACGTTTTAAATATCGATGGCTAGAAAACATATAAATTTAAGAGCTGTAGCATAAATGCAACAGGCAATTTTAAAAGAACATTTATAAATTCAGTTGACATTCTATTGTTAACGTATCCATTCACATTGATATTTTACACTTATTTAACAGAGTTCCCCTTCTCTATAAATATATTGAACAAAAATGTTCGAAACTCAATTCAAGATTTAAAACCCAAAAAAGGAATAACAATTTTATGTTTTCATTATTAAAATTTTGTTCTTAGTTCTCAGGAATATATATACATTATCTAAACACCTGTTTTCTCTATCAGGTGTTTATCAGCTAATTATCATTAAGGTCACAGCTCTAGCTGGAATTATTTGAAAAATAACTAAACGCTGAAGCAACTGACTTCGGTGGTATATTAAAAAGCGGATGAGTGGGTAAGAGCTCGTTGATCATATCGCCAAGGACTTTTGGATGTAGTGTGGAATTTGAATGCTGTGCTATTGATACGCCACTCAACGTGTAGCAAGTGTGGTAGAGATCTTGAGGTCTAAAATTAAAATAAAAAAATTAAATATGGGAACACTTTTGTATAATAATATATAAAAAAAGGTTAATTTACTTACTTTCCAGGCTTATCAATTAAACCTCCATTAGCTTTCTGACAACAAAGCAAAATGTATTCTTGTAAGGCACTGACATCAAATAATGTCTTGCTAGCACCTTTGTAAGAGTCGCTCATGGTAGCCTGGGTAATTGGTACGGTGGCGCCAACCCAAAACGAGTAGCAGCCATCAACCAGTTTATTGGTGCGTCCTTGAAAACCGCCCTCATAGCTCATTTGACGACGTAAGGTCCACTGTAGTAATGCTTGTTTATTGCATTTCTCTGCCTCGTTAAGCATTGCAAGGGCGGCAATACCGCAAAATGTATAGCCACCATGGGCCTCCAAATCAGGCGCCCCACCAAATCCGCCTTCATATGTCTGGCATTGCGCAATCCAGTCACCAGTTCCTGCAAACAATTCTTTAAGTACCGGTTTAGGCACGTTGGTAAGTGTGGCACAGGAGATCGCACAATATGCTCCACGCACATCGGTTTCTCCATCAACGTGAAGGTGAAAAGAGCCGTCCGCATCGCGCACACTGAATAAAAACTTTATAAGCGAGTCACGATCTATTGCTTCATATGCTTTTGGTGTACCAATGATGCAAAGGCTGTTAACAGCAGCGTAGGTGGGTGCCAGATGAGCATATTGGCCAGGTCCACCGCCGAAGCCACCTTTCGGTGCACGGCATCTGTTTAAAAACATAAAAATAATTTATTAACAGATGTAGTAAAGGCTTTTTAAAACTATTAACCCACTTGGTGAGAAATGCTATGACGTTATCAAGGGTTTCATCATCAAAAGTAAAGCTCAGCATTTGCGCTGATTGCAATATCCAATATATACACCAAGGGCGACTGCTGTCCAGGCACTCATAGTTTGATGGCAGTTTTCTCAACATAATATCCAGGTACTGTTGGTGTTGAATGCGGTTTAGTTGGGCCGCTCGCGGATTCAGAGATTGGGTGTTCTGGAACCGGTCGTAGCATTTCTCCACAGAGTCTTCTGTTTTTTGCTAAATAATGTTGCTTCTGTTATCTTTTATTTGTTTGACAGAGACCTGGCTTTGATAACCTACCTGCTCTCGGGAAGTTGTTGTCGATACCTTCTCATCGTCGAATTTTAGACTCTTTAGCTGTTCAAAATTGCGGAATGATAATTCATCTGATGACCACATGATTTTGGTATCCGAAAGAGGAATTTATTAAAATCAAAATCAAAATAGTTATATTGAATCGTTTCGAATAAGTTCGATTACAAAACTGAGTGAACTGAACGAACAAACGAATGAACTGAATCTCTAAAGTTCATTAAGTCTTTTTTAAAAGCTATAGCCATAGCTTTAAGCTACCTGTTGTTGGTGTTGAGCTTTTCAGTATTTACAGTAAATGTTAACAGTATCTTAACAGCAAACGGCTTTTATATTCCAAATATTTTATTTGCTCTTTGGTTGATTTGTTGGTCTATACCATGAAGTGGATTAATTTAATGTTAATTGGATTGAAGATGATTTCTTTTTGCAAAAAGAATTAATGGCATGAAAGCATATAACAGATTTGACAAGCATATATTCACAACCATTGATTGTTTAAGTTTAGTTTAATTAATTTTAATTTTAATTCAAGATCAAATGTTCATATAATTTTTCTTCATTTAATTCGTTAAGTTATTAATTAAATCTATTAGTTAATTTTTAATAATTAAGGCTGTAAAGGCTAGGTTTGCAAAGTATCCCTAACAATTACATCATCTTGAAAGAAATGTAGTTATAAACCACCATCTAGTTCTAGTTTGACCAAATGTATATTGGAAAATAATTATAACATACTTTTCGGGTCCAAATAATTTGAAATTGATATACAGTCGAGTGCCGATAATTCGTAATGCCACGACGATCACATTTTCTACGAATTACGCGGGATTTCGAACTACCGAGGTTTTGATTTAACGATGCTCAACAAAGAAACTTTCGAATTAACGCGGTTTTTATATTTTAGATAATATTTATATAATTCTTAATTCTTAGAGTCAAGAAATCAACATAAGTACATTTATTTACTATTTATATATTAAATGCAATAAAATTAATTAATTATCTGTACATTTTTTCGACACTTACACATTAATTGTACCCTTTGGAAATAATTAGCAAACTAATAGAAAATAATTCGAGACAGCAAAAAAAATTGGGCATGTATAGCGATATAAAGGCGGCATAACTGTCTACAAATCCTAACGGTGACTCAACTGAAGAGAATTTCGCATTGCATTACAAATTATAAGACGTTGCGAAATCAAATTACGAATTATAAGAGGTTTAATATTTTTTGAGTTGCGAAAAATATTACGAATTAAGGAGGGGACCAAAATGTATGAAATTTTTACAAATTATCGAGTTTTTTTCAATGGCACAGAAACTTTTAAAAATTATAGACAGTTTCGAATTACCGGGGTACGAACTATGGAGACCCGACTGTACTTATATTAGATTTATTGAAAGTTTTTTTTTAATATTAACATATATATATACACCTTATAATTTAAATGTTTTCTTTCGAGATGCATCTATCTGATATATTACGTATTTTAATTAGTTTTGCGACTGTTCTAACAAGTCTTATTATTATTTATTTAAAGTATTTTATTTTAACTTACATTAAAAGAATCCACTAACCCTTTATTTACAAATATCAAATATATAAATTAATTACAAGTAGACACATTTTATATTTAATTAAATTTATTATTGAATTAAATAGTTTATTTTAAAAAAAATATTATTACGGACCATTTATTTCATCTGAGACAATAAACTAGCTGATGTTATTATATCATTACTGACAGTTTTTTGATGAGGCGTTAATTTTTCACATACATAGCTTGTGGCGTTCTTGTACTCACTGAAACTGGCCAAAAATTCCAGAATTGAGTAGAGAATAATGCAAACCGCACTATAGGCAGTTAATGTCAAGTACAACCTGAAATGCAATTACCAAGTAAGATCTGACATAGTTATTGATTAATAATGCCTGCTACCAATATTCCTAAGTAACCTAGTACAACTCACAATGAACAGCATCTGTATACAAACAACGACCCAATCCATTATATAATTTGATTCCGACATAAAGTTTTCATCATTTTTATAAGTGACTTGTTCAGAATAACCATTATTATTCTCGTCGTCTTGCTTGCCTGTCTGCAGCGGACAATACCAATCGTAGCTGATAGTCTACTTAAAAGTGCATTTGACTTTGACTTTGACGTTTTTTGAAATCTCTGAGCTTCGGACTGCTTAACAGTCCTCACCCTTGTTTCAACTTATACATTAGCTTAAAGTGCCGGAAGCAATTGTTAACGTCCACGGAGAGACAGTCGATGCGGCAGATTATATTTCATTTCCTTTTGAGTTGTATCAAACGCGTTTTTGAGTTTTTTTTTTTTTTATTTTGAGCAAAATCAAAGCAATATACACCACAAGTTCAGCTGAAATTGAAGAGAAGTTAGACCGAAACGACCAATCAACTCAAAAGGAAATGAAATATAATACTGCAAATAGACTGTCTCTCCTGGACTTTAACAATTGCTTCCGGCATTTTAATAATGTAAAAGTTGAAACAAGGGTGAGGACTGTTAAGAAGTCCGAAGCTAAGAGATTTAAAAAAAAGTCAAAGTCAAAGTCAAATTCACTTTTAAGTAGATTATACTACAATTGGTATTTTCCGCTGCAGACAGGCAAGCAAGACGACGAGAATAATAATGGTTATTCTGAACAAGTCACTTATAAAAATGATGAAAACTTTATGTCGGAATCAAATTATATAATGGATTGGGTCGTTGTTTGTATACAGATGCTGTTCATTGTGAGTTGTACTAGGTTACTTAGGAATATTGGTAGCAGGCATTATTAATCAATAACTATTTCAGATCTTATTGGTAATTGCATTACAGGTTGTACTTACATTAACTACCTATAGTGCGGTTTGCATTATTCTCTACTCAATTCTGGAATTTTTGGCCAGTTTCAGTGAGTACAAGAACGCCACAAGCTATGTATGTGAAAAATTAACGCCTCATCAAAAAACTGTCAGTAATGATATAATAACATCAGCTAGTTTATTGTCTCAGATGAAATAAATGGTCCGTAATAATATTTTTTTTAAAATAAACTATTTAATTCAATAATAAATTTAATTAAATATAAAATGTGTCTACTTGTAATTAATTTATATATTTGATATTTGTAAATAAAGGGTTAGTGGATTCTTTTAATGTAAGTTAAAATAAAATACTTTAAATAAATAATAATAAGACTTGTTAGAACAGTCGCAAAACTAATTAAAATACGTAATATATCAGATAGATGCATCTCGAAAGAAAACATTTAAATTATAAGGTGTATATATATATGTTAATATTAAAAAAAAACTTTCAATAAATCTAATATAAGTACAGTCGGGTCTCCATAATTCGTACCCCGGTAATTCGAAACTGTCTATAATTTTTAAAAGTTTCTGTGCCATTGAAAAAAACTCGATAATTTGTAAAAATTTCATACATTTTGGTCCCCTCCTTAATTCGTAATATTTTTCGCAACTCAAAAAATATTAAACCTCTTATAATTCGTAATTTGATTTCGCAACGTCTTATAATTTGTAATGCAATGCGAAATTCTCTTCAGTTGAGTCACCGTTAGGATTTGTAGACAGTTATGCCGCCTTTATATCGCTATACATGCCCAATTTTTTTTGCTGTCTCGAATTATTTTCTATTAGTTTGCTAATTATTTCCAAAGGGTACAATTAATGTGTAAGTGTCGAAAAAATGTACAGATAATTAATTAATTTTATTGCATTTAATACATAAAAAGTAAATAAATGTACTTATGTTGATTTCTTGACTCTAAGAATTAAGAAATATATAAATATTATCAAAAATATAAAAACCGCGTTAATTCGAAAGTTTCTTTGTTGAGCATCGTTAAATCAAAACCTCGGTAGTTCGAAATCCCGCGTAATTCGTAGAAAATGTGATCGTCGTGGCATTACGAATTATCGGCACTCGACTGTATATCAATTTCAAATTATTTGGACCCGAAAAGTATGTTATAATTATTTTCCAATATACATTTGGTCAAACTAGAACTAGATGGTGGTTTATAACTACATTTCTTTCAAGATGATGTAATTGTTAGGGATACTTTGCAAACCTAGCCTTTACAGCCTTAATTATTAAAAATTAACTAATAGATTTAATTAATAACTTAACGAATTAAATGAAGAAAAATTATATGAACATTTGATCTTGAATTAAAATTAAAATTAATTAAACTAAACTTAAACAATCAATGGTTGTGAATATATGCTTGTCAAATCTGTTATATGCTTTCATCCCATTAATTCTTTTTGCAAAAAGAAATCATCTTCAATCCAATTAACATTAAATTAATCCACTTCATGGTATAGACCAACAAATCAACCAAAGAGCAAATAAAATATTTGGAATATAAAAGCCGTTTGCTGTTAAGATACTGTTAACATTTACTGTAAATACTGAAAAGCTCAACACCAACAACAGGTAGCTTAAAGCTATGGCTATAGCTTTTAAAAAAGACTTAATGAACTTTAGAGATTCAGTTCATTCGTTTGTTCGTTCAGTTCACTCAGTTTTGTAATCGAACTTATTCGAAACGATTCAATATAACTATTTTGATTTTGATTTTAATAAATTCCTCTTTCGGATACCAAAATCATGTGGTCATCAGATGAATTATCATTCCGCAATTTTGAACAGCTAAAGAGTCTAAAATTCGACGATGAGAAGGTATCGACAACAACTTCCCGAGAGCAGGTAGGTTATCAAAGCCAGGTCTCTGTCAAACAAATAAAAGATAACAGAAGCAACATTATTTAGCAAAAAACAGAAGACTCTGTGGAGAAATGCTACGACCGGTTCCAGAACACCCAATCTCTGAATCCGCGAGCGGCCCAACTAAACCGCATTCAACACCAACAGTACCTGGATATTATGTTGAGAAAACTGCCATCAAACTATGAGTGCCTGGACAGCAGTCGCCCTTGGTGTATATATTGGATATTGCAATCAGCGCAAATGCTGAGCTTTACTTTTGATGATGAAACCCTTGATAACGTCATAGCATTTCTCACCAAGTGGGTTAATAGTTTGAAAAAGCCTTTACTACATCTGTTAATAAATTATTTTTATGTTTTTAAACAGATGCCGTGCACCGAAAGGTGGCTTCGGCGGTGGACCTGGCCAATATGCTCATCTGGCACCCACCTACGCTGCTGTTAACAGCCTTTGCATCATTGGTACACCAAAAGCATATGAAGCAATAGATCGTGACTCGCTTATAAAGTTTTTATTCAGTGTGCGCGATGCGGACGGCTCTTTTCACCTTCACGTTGATGGAGAAACCGATGTGCGTGGAGCATATTGTGCGATCTCCTGTGCCACACTTACCAACGTGCCTAAACCGGTACTTAAAGAATTGTTTGCAGGAACTGGTGACTGGATTGCGCAATGCCAGACATATGAAGGCGGATTTGGTGGGGCGCCTGATTTGGAGGCCCATGGTGGCTATACATTTTGCGGTATTGCCGCCCTTGCAATGCTTAACGAGGCAGAGAAATGCAATAAACAAGCATTACTACAGTGGACCTTACGTCGTCAAATGAGCTATGAGGGCGGTTTTCAAGGACGCACCAATAAACTGGTTGATGGCTGCTACTCGTTTTGGGTTGGCGCCACCGTACCAATTACCCAGGCTACCATGAGCGACTCTTACAAAGGTGCTAGCAAGACATTATTTGATGTCAGTGCCTTACAAGAATACATTTTGCTTTGTTGTCAGAAAGCTAATGGAGGTTTAATTGATAAGCCTGGAAAGTAAGTAAATTAACCTTTTTTTATATATTATTATACAAAAGTGTTCCCATAATATTTAATTTTTTTATTTTAATTTTAGACCTCAAGATCTCTACCACACTTGCTACACGTTGAGTGGCGTATCAATAGCACAGCATTCAAATTCCACACTACATCCAAAAGTCCTTGGCGATATGATCAACGAGCTCTTACCCACTCATCCGCTTTTTAATATACCACCGAAGTCAGTTGCTTCAGCGTTTAGCTATTTTTCAAATAATTCCAGCTAGAGCTGTGACCTTAATGATAATTAGCTGATAAACACCTGATAGAGAAAACAGGTGTTTAGATAATGTATATATATTCCTGAGAACTAAGAACAAAATTTTAATAATGAAAACATAAAATTGTTATTCCTTTTTTGGGTTTTAAATCTTGAATTAAGTTTCGAACATTTTTGTTCAATATATTTATAGAGAAGGGGAACTCTGTTAAATAAGTGTAAAATATCAATGTGAATGGATACGTTAACAATAGAATGTCAACTGAATTTATAAATGTTCTTTTAAAATTGCCTGTTGCATTTATGCTACAGCTCTTAAATTTATATGTTTTCTAGCCATCGATATTTAAAACGTAAAACACCTGCAAATGGTATAAACAGACGGGAATATATTGGGCACCTGGTGGACGAATATTACACTTCGACAGATGTTGGTGAGAGATAAAGAAGCAGTTGTTAAATGTTCTTATAATTTATTCGACATTTGCATTCTAGAGGCCATAGAGCAGGTATCCGCAAATTTGGCTAATTTTGCGTACGATCCAATTAACTGGCCTTATTTGCATGAAGCAGAAGCTTTAGATGTCTTTATAGCATCTTTGAATGGACAAAATCACAATTTGCAATTGTTTGCCATTGCAGCGTTGTGTAATATATCGTTGGGTAGGTTTTTTCTAAACTGCATTAATCTTTAAAGCTAATGCTTAAATACTTTCTTAAATAATGACAGATAATACTGCATCGAAATTTATAATAGAAAATATAGCCATAATAAGCGACTTGTTTGTAAAATCAGAGCACGTAGAAATAGCAGTCCAAACCATAGCACTCTATTACCAGCTTTTGAACGCAAATATTGGTAACAACTACAAAGAGTTGCTTGTAACGCCAGCACTACTTAAACGTGTACATCACTGGCGACAATCGAGTGACGGGCGAATTGTAAAGCTATGTCAATTATTTCTTGAGGATTTTGGAAGTCGTAGTGAATTTACTAATCTAAGCAATGTTTCATCAGATACGCCGCCAAGTATGTTCTCGTGCTCCGCCGAAACTTCAGCAAGTTCAAGTGGTCAAACGATTCACTCAGCAGGATCTTGAGAAATTTTCCCAAATAACCGGTGATTCTAATTACATACATAGCAGCAAAACGCCTACTGAAGAGCGACGAGTTCATGGTGCATTATTAAATGCAGTTGTGGCTGGCATCATCGGAACCAAATTACCCGGTCCGGGTACGGTAGTATTAGAGCAAAATTTTAAGTTTCTAAAACCTTGTCGCATTGACACGGATACAATGGTAACCGTACGTTTAGTTGAAACTCGCAAAATATCTACTGTTGAATACGAATGCGACAACACAATAATGTAGTTTTCGCAGGGAATGCAAAATTATTACTACGACAAAAACAAATGTAGTTTCGCTAATGCTACTAAATAATAAAAATATATAGAATCTTTTTATTGTTGCTATTATTTCTTTGAAGCTCGTTTGCCCTCGCCTTTCTTTGGTGGCGCTTTCCCACGCAGTTTTCGCAGACGTTTCATTTCCTCCTTAAAGTCCTGGTGCTCATCACGAAATAATCCGTAATCGCGTAAATTTTTCATTAGCAAATGTGTTTCTACATGTCGTGGGTACCAGTTAACAACATAATCTCGTTTGTGTATAGGTTCCTCGGAAAACATGCGCATAACCTTTAAAAAATTATTCATAAACATAATTAACAATTGTAAATAAAAATTTAAATAATATTTATGTGCAGTACCTTCATGGACTTCTCGTTAGTTGTGCGCGCAACCTCACCAAATACTCTATTAGACAGATAATTCATGCGACGTGCGTATTGTGTGCCAAGTTTAATTAGCTCGCTATATTTATAGGAGGACATTTTATGTTAGAAAAGAAATATAATTCCTCCAAATAACACAGAAATCAAACATTGGGTTAGAGGTTATATCACTGCCGAAAGGCAAAACAACAAACAGCTGGCTAGAGATGGTAAATAATACAAATTATCGGTCCTATCGT